>VWPU01001752.1:13584-105248 GCA_013398955.1 Callaeas wilsoni | reverse complement strand
CACTTCTTGAGTTTTCTAATGAGGATATTATGAGAGACAGTTTCAAAAGCCTTTCTTCATTGCTTATCTTCATTGACTATTTTTCTTATCCCTTTAGAAGCTGGTGTTACAGACAGGTATGGATATTGATGTACTACACATATTTTGGTGTGAGATAACTCCAGAAATTTCTGTGCTGTATTTTTAAATTTACACCCCTGCAAATATGATTAATATCTGGTTTTCACTTTCATCAAAATCCTGTGTATCATGTGACAATCTCATCCTAAATTCTGGAGTGAAGACTGAAGTGAAGATTTTTGTGTCCTGGGGTTATCTGTTTCTGGGTTTTGCAGTAAATGCAAATGCCATAATAACAATCAATAAAATAAAATTATGCTTGTCACTAGATTAGATTTGAAATTCACTAATATATTAAGTATATGTACCAAATTTCATATATTGTAACTGCTTGCATAGATCTCTAGTAATGTAAAATAAGGTTTTTAATTTTAAATTTAAGCCAAATGTGATTTTGAAAACCTGAATAATACCCTCTCTTTACTCTACCAAAGCTTTTTATTACCCCGTCTTTATTATACCAAAGCTTTTTATGAACATAAGAAATTAGGATGCCAGAGATGTATATTGATATATGCACATAGAAGTGTGATTTCCAGGTTTTGTCCTGGATGTGAAAGAGAATTCTTTTTAAAATCTCCTTTTTGAAGAAATGATGGAAAAAGAATTTGAGGAAAGAGGGAATCAAAATGGTGATTTTTAAATCAACATGGAACTGGAGAAATAGTTCAACCGAAAGGAGGAGGAGGAGGAAGAAATATGCAGTCATGCCTCTGCACCTCTGAATAATCTCTACTTCTTTTACACAAAAAGTACAGTTTCAAACATGCCTTTTTAATTTCAGCAGGAAAGATACAGAATAGTAGGCAGTACATTTTTATTGTTTTATACACCTAAGTGCTTTTGACTTTATGCATTAATAGATACAAATGAGTTCGTTCAGGGATAATTAAATGGAGTAAAATTAGGCATAATAAAGAATGTAAAAACTCAGCAATCTCTTATGAAAAATGACTGTTTGACTATATAAGTGATAGACTTTAGATAAGTATCAAAAGTGTGGTTTTCTGTGTTTGAAGGTCAAGGTGCATTCATTAAGAAGTCAATTTCAATACAGTCCTAGTATTTACCGCTGTACCAAGTAATGAATATCTCACCTGAAATGACTGAACACAAGAAACAGCTGTGAATGATCACATATGAAGTGATACCAAATAAGCCTCAAAATTATTAACTACTGAAACAAGACAGTTTTCAGGCTCTCAGTCTGGTTCTGGATTATAATGTAAAGCTTCAAATTCAGGTGTTGACTGTAGAAAAAGCAAAAAGTTCGGGACTTAGTACAGGCAGTACCAGGGATCACTAGATAATTCATGAGGTGTTAATCTATATATCTATTTATTCAGCATCCAAAAAACTTTCTGAAGTCTATGCCAAGTTTCGTGTTTCTACAGTACTACAACTATCAATATATTATAACTAAGGAGGATAAAATACAATCAATTCAGTGACTGAAGATAGTGCAAAATAGACACTTCCTGTCTATACTTAGGCTGGAGGAAAAACTACTCTGGTAGCTTGACTTGTTTCCTCTTTTTGAAAACTGCTTGTTTGATACCTAGGATTTTGTCATTAGGAAAAAAAAAGAAAAAAAAAAAAGAAAAGGAAAAAAAAAGAAAAAAAAAAGAAGTAGCCTTCAGTAAAGAGTGGCAGGATAGACAGGTCTTCAAATAGGTTCTCTCATTAGAAAACAATGAGCTTCCAGTTATTCTGGCAGTAACTTTCACTGATAATTATCTGGAAAGGACCGCTGGTGTTAGGAAAATTGAAATGAAAGAATCTAAGATTCAAGGGTATGAGGTCAGGTATGTGCTTGCTTGGATTTAATAGCTGATCTGGAACGACTAGAGTTTCCTGCAAGAAAAAGTGCACTTTTGTTTGACAAATGCCTGGTTATGTGCACACATAAAGAACTTACCTGTATTCATTAATATATACCTTGATGTTGCCTTTAAAGCACAAGGAACCTTTCTTTTCACTGACATTTTAGGATTTAATTGCATTTTGAAAAGAACAATAGGCTGATAACTTGCAAATAATTTTAATGAAAAATGTTTTGGCCTTAAATCAAGTCTTTGATTTGGAAAAGTTCCTATTGCACCTATTTTCATGTCATGAACCACTGCATTTTTTTTTTGTGGAGCTTGACTCAGTTTATTGACTGCTGAATTCAGCTTCTCATTGACCTCTATTTCTATATATGAAAATAACAGTGGAAAATTCAAAAGAGCACCTAATTATCTGTGGGTAGGTACTGTTTAACAAATGCTTCCATCTACATGTCTGATAAGTACATATTTTATTACAATACAGTATCACTCAGCAATCTCTAAATCAAAAATAGACCTGTTTATTCTGCTGTTATCGACCAACATTTTTTTGGCAGTTTTATGTACTTTTCCAGTTTTTATCCTGTTAACAGCAAGGAAATGAGGACAAAGAATAGAAATTGTATTATTGTTCATAGCTTTTTCTTGCTCACAGAGCTCATGTATCAAAGTTGATGCCGTGAAATGTCAAAGCCACCTCATCCTGAGTTTACAGGCCAAAGCAATAGTAAGAAATCTGCTAAAACATAAAGTATCAGATAAGCCAATGAGAAAAAGTAAGTAAACATCATGATAAAGGCATTCTTTTCATCCATTTAATCTGATATGAAACAACACAAATGTTATTTTACCATCATGTAACACATTTTCTTTGTTGTAATAACTATAAGATACTTTACATCTCAAAACACATGTATCTTATATAACAGTGGGATCCAATTTTCTGAAATTTTCACAAATATATTAATTGACACTACAAAGATGCTTCCCAATTCAAGTTCACTTCCTTAAAATTATTAATCATCATAATTAGATATTAAATAATCAGCATTATTTCATCTTTAAAAACAATAAGGGAACTGTAAGAATTATGTACCAATAATATAAAAAGATGATGAAAGACAACAGATAGTATTTACATACCATCTATTAATTATTTTACATTTTTGAATTATTATTATATATTTAGAATCTTAATTTGCACACAAATGCCCTCAATATTAAATGGGGATACTACATTATCACTATTATTAATATTAAATATGGCACAACAAAAGCAGTCACACTGTCTATTTATAATGGATCACTAGTGCCCCCTTCTGATACAAAGTAAGAGGCAATATCAAAGTTTCGCAGAGTACACTTTGTGTTACGCTCTAATACCTAGAGATTTCTTCCAGTTATGTGTTATTTTTAATGCAGGAAACCTATTAAGACACTAGCTGTGAACTGACCAGCTCTGCATTCACAATGCTCAGCACTTTCACATTACTAAACTATATTGTAAAAGGGAGAAAAAAGATAAATATGAAAAATTAAGTCATACAACTAAAAGTATACGAATAACCTTGTATTTTTGAATCTGTCATCGTGTAGTATAACTTTTGGAATTAGTCTCAATTTATATTGGGTTTGGGTTTTTTTTAAATAATAGAAACTCTTTATGTGTGTACATGGGAAAAAATAAACTGGAGCTGCAATCCAGAATTAATCACATTGAATGTCATATTGCCAGGTTTTGTACAGAACTGGTGCCGAGGAGAATAAAGACACGCTCATTCATTATAGCCCCTTCTCTTTGACTTAATATAAAGGGCAAAAGGCAGGATGACAGATTTAAAAGATATTGTGTGCAGCATTGATTGCACTACATCGATACTTTTTTTTGTAGCTGCATCTTGATGGTGTTTTATGTGCAAGATGTATGTTCATTCCTTGCATTATTTGATATTACTTACTCCTTCTTTTGGATTGCAATTATTTTGTAGTAATTACCAAACTGAATTCTTAATTTGTGTACTACAACAATAAGGAAATTATGTCCTGAAAAAAAAAAAAGTTTCTGCCTAATTTGAAAAACCATTTATTTTCCTACAAAGACATTTTAAAAGCATTTTTAAAATTTTTCAGTATCTTGATCTGGCATCTTTTTTGTTTGTTTAATATTTATGTATACTTATACACTGTATTAAAGTTCTAGGACCTTCTGTAAAAATACCACAAACAAATCAACAGCAGATTTCAGGGATACAAAGAGGATCCTGGTACTTGGTTTGGAGCTGTTTGTGCAAAGCTAGTCCACAGTCCTTGAGATTACACCAGGAACAAATTACTGCTGTAATCAGAAGTGTCGACTTAAAACAGGATCTTAATAAGCTTGAAAGCTAGTATTTATTGAGGCTAAGCATATGTTTTGGCTGTGAAGTGCCTCTCTCAAATATTTTCATAGTAATTCTTTGGAGAAATAATGCTCTCTTTTAATTTGATGTTTCCTCTTTCTGCATCTGGGTCTGAACATATTCCCTCTCACCATAATCACTTCACACACAAATATCAAGAGATTCAGTTTTCTGACATAGCACACTAGCTTCTGCTAACTCTTGCACTAAATATATTTGGATCTGTGCTTCGTGTCACAAATTTTAAGAGGCTGATTGCATGAAATATGGCAAAAGCAGAAGCTATAGATTTCACTGACAACTGCAGATAAAAATTTGTAATTTTTTTTGACAGAAATCAGAAAAGTGTTAGTTATTTATCGAAATCTTGCCTTCTTCAATCAGAAATTTTAGCATCCCTATGTTCTAAAGCATATAAGTTCTCTGTCAAATCACATTTTTTTCAGGCAAATCAACAATATGAAATACATATGTTGTATATGTGCTCCTCAAATTCACCATTTTCATTTATTGGCTGTGTCTCCTTACTTGTCATTACACCGCAATTACAGAAAATGAAAAAGATTTTAAAAAGAAGTATTTTAAATAACAAATTCCAGTTTGGATATTTTCTCTGCAAAAAACAATTGCATTCAGAAACTGCCTTGCTTCATCTTCTTCATGAACATTCCCACTTACATTTCTAAATCAACTCCAACATTTTTAAGACTACATGACTGACACATTTTGGAGCTTGGATATTTTTGTACTTAGCTAAGTACATCACTTCCATTACTCCAGAAAAGAGGATGCTGGTGGGGAGACACCATTTCAACACAGAAAATATCATATTAACAGGCAACAGGTGACCAAGCTGTCTGAGCTTGTCAGCTGAGCCTGACCTTTGAATTGTCATGAAGTATGAACACTAAAGGGAATCATTTTTTTTACAGTCAAAAGATGCAGAGGGAGCAATGCAGAGAGGAGTGTACCAATATATTGTGAGTTTTCTGTTTCAGTGGCATACTGTCCTTCCAGTCTTGCATGAGGCACAAGGCTGTAAATCAGATATGTGTCTGTCATTCACCTAACAAACTGTTACACTGGAAAAATGGTGTGGCTTAAGAAAATAAGTATTAAAAAAAAATAAAGTCACCTAGGATGAATTCAAGAAAACAATTTAGATGAAATTGTGCCGAAGAGGTTCTTCCAAAGCAGGTTTTTAGTAGCTGTATACAATGACAGAGAAATACTCGAAATGTTGCATATTTCTTAAAAATACCACTTTATGTTCTCTCTCTTGGCTGAACTTCCTAGTCTGTAGCACTGCAATTTTTAAAGCTAATTTTAAAACTGACTGAAAAAAACCCTAACAGTGATCATAGCAATTTGCCAAAAGTAAATGAAAATACAGTTGCAGAGGATAAAACTAGATGATAACATATTATTGCAAGGATCAGTGATCAGCATAGACTATTGTGAGAGACCATATGATAACCAATTAATCTTTTTTTTTTTTTCATTAAAACAATAGCATGGCAAACTTACATAACCTAAGCGTCTCTATTTATAATCGTAATTTAATTTTGTTTCCTGTCTGGCAAAAAAACAAAGAGTCCAAGCACTAACATCTTCATGAAAAAAATAAAGAATCATAAACCAAACAGAAAAATCATTCCAAAATGGCTCTTCACAAACTCATCAAAAGGGCTTTGAGGTACAAGACAGCAATTTACTTTTTATGTAGGAATAAGACTGCAGTAGGAAAAAAAAGATACCACAGAGCAGAGTGCCGTATCAGCCTGTGGGTCACACACTGGGACCACAACACACAGGATAGAGCTCAACACTCACACACAAAGTAACTTTCAGCTTTGTAATTCATAGCCGCTTGACTACTGGGGAGCTTGGACTCCATGGGTGACATGGATGTTCTGCACATGCCAGGCTCACTTCTGGTCTTACATGGTCACCATCACTGCTTTGGCTTCCTAGTGGCCATGCTGCAAGGAGAGATTAAGAACACAATCACCGCATGCTTAAAATTTGATTTGCACCTTATGTTCATCAAGAACATTTTTACTGAATCTTGCCTGGTCCACTTTCTATAGAACATGTTTACATGTAATGGTTCATGCAGTTTGTGGCTCATGTTGGTGAACCACAAAGGTGGAAAGAAAGAAAGGCAGGTCTCTTGTAGAGTCGCACAAAATGAACAAGTAATGGGACCTTCTCTACCATCTAAACATGTTCCAGGCCCTTCCATTCTACTTCATCTTCTCCATAAATCACATGTGCAGCAGCAGCAGCTCACCTGAGGCAACAGAACTTCTATCTACCAGTATTTATCCAGCTGAAGAACTTGGTCCCAAAAAGAGAAAAAGCTAAGGTCAAAAATTCCCCAGAATTTGTAGGTCAGGGTAGCTAATGCAAATGAATCAGAGTTTATATTTTTCTGTCCTTATTGTGTTGTCAGTGGTACAGTCTACACTATGGCAATTAGTCCGTGTGCAGTACCTCCAAGTGGGAGCACAGTTTTGCTTTGGCTGACATCAGTGAGGTGTACAGAGTTGTTGGAATTTGGCTATTTCTTCTTATCATGTCTGACAACATGGCTCCATCCTCTCCTACCATCTTTGTTCAAAGTTGAATAGATTTTTGGATTTTTTCACACAATGGCCTCAGCTTTCTCATATCTTCCTGTGCAAAGCTTTGTATGCCTGAAAAGAAATTGGGAAAGGATGAAAAGGCTGGGTTAGCAAGCTAAGAAATAAATCAGTAACATAAGGAGAGAAAAGGAACAACTAATTTGTTAGGGGGAAAAAAAACCCCTTGCTTTGCCTTGAGCAAGCTTCAAGCTCAAATTCTTCTAGTTCTGAACCATATACTTTCTGCAAATAGATCTTCTTCACAGAAGATCCCAGATGCCTGGGGACAGCCACACACATACCAGTGCTTTGAGACTTTTGCAAATTATAATTGCAGTAGTTCACATGAAAATGGCAGTCACTAGCCTGACTTTGCCAGCTGTTATTCAAGCTATTTAGTTTTCACTGCACTCTCAAGGTCAGGGCTTGTGAACAGGAAGATGCTGTAACTGGCTGTGACTGTTTTTGGGTGGAGTTTTAGATTTTATAGGGAAGACTAAGACCCAGATTTCTATATGGCCCTTTAGAAGTTCAATGTGCATTACTAGAGTTTGTCCCCCTTCTTACAGTCTTCAAACTTCCTCACCTTTATGAGAGACCATAAGGTTACAGCAGAAGCAAAAGCTCAGTGTAGCTTTTGAAGTTGGCACTCTGTGCCTAGTGAACGGGAAAAACGAACAGCACTCAAGCTGCTGCACGGAAGATAATCACTCTTCATTATTCCAAACAAATTTTAGCAGCACTGTTCCCAAAACAGAAGAGAGGACTGCCTGAAAAGATATTGGGAACTTAAAATCTTTAGCTTGAAGAACCGTTGCAGACTGTGTATTGTTTTGCAGTTGGAAATGTGCAACTGACAGTAGAAATGTGTATGTGTCTGTGTATGTCTGCTGTGTGTGAAGTCTAGAGGGATTATTCCATGTTAATGAGAGCCAAGGAATTCCTCTAGCAACATCTTGTCTAAGTGAGAATCACATAATTTAAAGCTGGCCAGTGGCAGCTTTAACTTACATGCCATTTTCAAAATTGCCTCTTTTTTTTCTACTTTTTGAGGAAAGAAAACTATAACTATACTCATTTTTGCTAGCCCCTTCTATTTTGCATGTCCACTAACCATTGTACAAAACAGAGTTTCACCCTTAAATCCTGTAAATGGAGTACATGCCATTTCCTTAATGGACAAATACTGATTTTGCAGAATGAAACTGATAATACTACACAATGCTTCCCTCAAGTCTATTAAATGAAACTCCAGGCTATACGGTCTGTAAATCACAGCAGATTATGCTCCTAGAGTCTGTATTCTTCCTCTTCTCTGGCTCCCCCCTGTTTTTTCTGTAAAGCAGTGTAGAAAGGGATGTCTTTCAATGAAGAGCAGTCATTCTTTTCATTAATTTATTTGTTTTAGTGTCCCTAGTCACTGGAAAATGCAATAAGTCTCTCAGGTTATTTTTTAAAATCTGTAAATAAATATAGATTAAAATATAGGGTCTTCCTGTCTGCAGTCACTCAAATCTGTGAGAATTTCTTTCTCTCACCATGTAGTAAATGAAAGTCTATAGTTCATAACACTTTATAATAACTTAATTCACAATTTCTGCCATTTTACAAAACAATTACTTCACAGTAACTCATCGAGTGTCCAAAACTGAAGCTGCAGAAAAGCTAGCTCTGATTCGTTGAATAGCTCTGGACAAAGCCCTTGTTTTAGGTGAATTTTTTCAGCTTGAGCATTGGTTCAGAAACCCCCATCTAGGCTAGACATGGATATAACACAAGGCTGCAATATTCAAACAGTAAAATGTGTCACTAAGAACATCTGCATAAGAAAATATAAACTGCAAGACAAAACTCAAGATCTTTTTTACTACGGTTTTAATTGGATTTAAAATATTTTTCACTACACCAGTACAACTTAATCCATCTCATAGTATTGCTGTTAGGAGGGGAAATGTGGTATTAATGATACAGATTCACAACCTTTCCATCCCTAAAGTTCTTGCCATCCCAAACACCGAAAAGAAAAAGTATAGAAAACTGCCTTAGTGTCTCTGTTCAGCAGGTAATTAACAAGAAGCAGATAATTAACAGGAAGATGGAGCTAGCGTAGAATTCCAGGAAAGTTACCCAATAACAAAAAGTAAGATGCTACGCAGATAAAGGCTCCTTTCTTTATTTGACCCTTAATGAACACATGTACAAAATCCATAACTGTTGTGACTTACTAAAGAACTGAGGAAAGGCAAAATATATTTTCTGCAAAGATTTTAAGGTAGCATGAGGCAAAACTCTTTTTAAAATAGTACCATTAAATGTTGGCTGGAGATTACAGTAGCAGAGATCCAAAAAAGTCCATCCAAGACAGTATTTTGTTTAAAATTATAAAATCTCTATAGAATGATTCAGAAGTAGTGGGTTTTTTTTTTTTTTAGTTCCTGTACAATAATTTAAATATGAAGAAAACCCTCAACATTTCATATTAACTACCATTTCTTTTATTCTCAAAGTAATCTTAGTAGGTGGAGGGAGGGAGGAAGGGAGGGAAGGAGGGAGAAGCAAACCTTTTAAGCATTTTCTAGCTTGATGTGGGGGTGGAAAAAGAAGCTTGTAGAATCTGATAGTGACTGCCCCTTGAAAACAATAATTAGCTTGAGAAAAGCACAGCAGTTTCAGCTGTCAAAAGGCACGAAATCCCAGTGTCACCAGTTTGATCAGCTCATTGATAGGATATGCAAAGACCTGTTCAGAAACGAAGGAGCAGCAGTGATAGGGATCAGCATGTTTGTACCATGTCAGTTTTAGGCAGTGAAAAAATATGATGATTGTCAAATTTGGAAAAGTAAAAATATATCCCAGACCTTAAACAGAGTGAGTTATAGTTCTAAGGATGATGTCTTAGCTAAGCCTTGCCTTTCACTTTTCTGAAAGAATAAACAAAATACAGGGTAAAAACAATTCATGAGCAAAAGAAAAGGAGAAAAAGCAGGACAAAAATCTTTGCAAACTGATCTCACTTGCCCCTTGTACATAAAAAATTACTAACTATGGAAATTTTCCTTTAAGTTAATAATACAGGAAGAAAAAAATTTGAATATTCCAGCACCTCTTTTTATTGTTTTTATTTACTGGCAGACTTTTTTGCTGCTTTACAAATTAAGAAAGTCACAGTTTCTGCCACTGCAAGTTTGTCACCTTTGCTGAAATATACCCTGTAGAGAGACCACATATTCACTCAGGTTGAAGGTCAAAACTTCAGGTTTTGTTTGTGTCTTTTGCAGAAAAGCACATTTTTCCTAGTCAGCCAGTTTCCATTGGAAGCTGTGCATTTGTAAAATGGTTGGCTAAAGACTAGAAGCTCTTTGTGCAGGGTTCACTGTTTGCTGTATTTTTATAGCATGCTCAGCACGTCAGAGACCTGGCCTCCTGGGTTATGGCTAACCACGGCCAGTGCAATGCAAGAAATATTTGGAAAATAAAACCAGGGTGGGAACTTGCTAAGGGGATTGCAGAAAGTAACTCTCCTGCTATCCTCCTGCAGCCTCTGTGCATCCACAAACACACACACATCCACAAATAAAATCTGATGTATAAATCAGTGTATCTCCAGCTGCTGGAAAACCATCATCAATATTCTTACTTTGGGAAATGAACACTCCAAGAGCAACCCGTACCAGCAGTGCCTACCAGCCTGTCATTTCTGCGTTTTAGGGGGAAGAAAAAAACTTTATTGTAAAATTGGAGGAAGGAAAGGGAGTTCTTGGCTTTCTTTGCATGGGTATGAATGAACGGGAGCGATCATAATAGCAATAACCCTCCAACTGCAGCTGACTGTCTTAGTCTAATCTGCTTTATGTACAGCACTCACGATGATGTACAGAATTTAAAAGGCCATAGGCCCAGCTATGCACAGAAACCCGTGCACACAGGGTGTTGCTCTGATTATATCCGATCAGTACTTTAGGAATGCTTAAAAACTTTGTTTCTACAGAGCTGAAACCAGAACTCTCTTTTCTGAGAATCAGAGGCATTTGCCGTTTCTGTTTCCACACAAAAAAGAAACACAGATGCAACATGGATAGTAAAAAGCTGATAAAATGGTACTTTTTGATCAAAAAAGAACATAAATTAATTCAAGAACCATGCCATGTAGGACACTTGATGCCTTCTGCGTCAAGTCAAGTCAAGTGGTTGAACTATTACTTTCCTGACACAAAATTTTAGCATGTCAAGAAACCACACTGGATATTTTCTAGTGATTTTCCATGTATCTCTGGGTAACTTAACACACATATAATTTTCTTACCACAATTTTAAAATATGCTTAAAACTTTCCTTCCAAATATAAATATTACAGAAACTGACTGAATTTAAGAAAAAAATGCTCATTCATGGAAAACTAAATATATTTTTTTCTGTAAAATAGCCACAATCCTGACCTTTTCTCAGACAGTTGGATTTTTGCCAAAATACAAGTGGATTCAAACACAAGACTAAAAGATATTCCAAAATATCTCTACAATAACTCTCCTATATATGAATTTTCTTTTCTACATCTAGTACCAAACACACAACCTATGAAAAATTAAATAGGTAAATAAGTTTTTAACTGTTTTTTTCCCCTTAAAAGAAAAAAATAAAGTGATATTATTAATTCCAATATAGACTATTTCAATTGCAGAACTTCCTGTGCTCCAAGTCCAGTGCATTAAGTGAAAGGTTATTCAGTTAAATTACAGAATCTCTGGAAAGCCATGAAATCATTCCAATAGAAATCTTAATTATTAAGGAAATCCAGATTGTAATTATTTTTAGCTAACTGAAGAAGAAAATATTTTTTAAACCTCCATATTTGAGAAGGTGCATCTATAATATTCCTGCAATGTCTTTTGGTTTTGAAATGTGGCATATTATTCAGCCCTAGTCCTTTGATGTGTGTTTTTCCCTCAATCCATGCTCCAACATTTCTGTCATACAGAGAACTGAAAATTAAGTTATTCTCACCAGCAATACTCCCCCACAAAGAATCTATCAAACCACAGATATAAACCTCAGAACAATCCCTGCCAGGTTTCTCATGCAAATGACGCAGAAAAACTTACAAGAGCACTTTAAGATATTGAGAACCCTTCAATACAACCCAGTATAATAACTTTTACTTGCTAATTTCTATGGGTCAGTTGCAAAGGAATAGACCTGTCAATCTTTTTCAGATGTAGCAGAATTTGTCTGTCTGCAAACAGGGATGCTTTGTTGTTGCCATAGATACTAATCCTCCACTTTCCTTCTGTTGACACAGCTAGTCACACTCTAAACTACCTGATCACACTTTTAATAGGCAGCTGACTCCAGTACTATAAAATGCTCAAATCAAGTTCACAACACTTGGTGCATCTACTGTTGCATTAAAAAGAAAAATAATAACAACAAAACCAAAAAAATTATAATAAAGTGTTGTTTAAAGATAAATCTACTACTCTTGCCCAAAAAAAAGTAGGTTGTATAGAAATAGTGTCTGTCTAACAATGTCTTTGCTTGATTTTCAAATTAATTATATTATTCTAAGTGAATAAATTGTTATAATAGAGGAAATATTATTTCAAAACTGCTTTTTTTTATATTTCAGATACATGTTTCCTTTAAGCAGTAATTGATTAAACATGCAAAATAGTATAACAGTTACACAGGAAGTAAATTTTGCTTCTTTTCACAGAATTCAGTACATTATATCATTTTCAGAGTTTAAAACCTGACAGGAAAACAAATGTGCAAGTGACTCACACCGTGCAATACAGCTATGTTCTCAAAAAGACAATTTTCATTTGGATGACTTCAAATTTTGTGATGTTTTAATAAATATTCTAAAATTAAAGCTGATTCAAAGTCTATTCATACCTTTTCAGTTTGCAAATCAAACAGTCAGAAGTAAGCCTTTCCCTCTAAAAAAAAGAAAAGACTAAAGAAAGGTTTGATATGTTTTCTTTTCTCTGGGTTCAAATAATATTACAAGTTTTTCTTTCATTATTCATTGCTTAAGTAAAAGGTGAAAGAGATAAAAACAACAAAATGGAAGTACATCAAAGTGAACTATTTAAGTTAAATGAACTTTTTGCTTCTAAAATGAGAGAAAATATTAATTAAATTTTTCATTATGGTATTATTTTGATGTTTGTGGTATCTAAATTCTTTTGTACGCTGGCAGTAAAATGTCTCTACTTCCATTCTTCAAGCCGTCTTTAGCTGTCTTCAGTCCTAAACTGCTAATTCTCTTCCTGGGTCCTTCTAATATAGAATAAAAATTCTAAAGGTAATTTTCTAAGGCTATTTTGCCCTCCTTTAACATATATTATAAAAAGTTTGTTGTGACTCCTTCAATTAACAAGAAAAATTTATGTGTATCATTAATTATGTCAGTAGAAATCATAAATCATCAGTGAATGGTGCAATTAATTATTTTAAAGTCATGTGAAGGCAAATGACAGGCAGAAGATAAATCCACAGACCCTTCAGATCAGAGTGAAAGGGGAGAGAAAAATGGAGAAGAAAGGATGCAACAAAATCAGCAACAGTTTATGAATTAGTATACATGAATGGTTTTCATATTTGAACAATGTTTATAAAGAGATTATAGCAAAACTAACACAATAATAGAAGTCGACAGTGTGTTCAGTACAAGCCTAAATTTTCTAGGTTGCATATTTTTGTTTTCACTATTCATAAACAGACTTAAAAAAATTCCTTTATATTGTATTTGCTTTATGTTATTCTTTGTTTTGGAGAAGGGTAGCTAAAATGCCAGAAAGATCAAGCACCCTTTTTAAAAGTATTTTGCCATCTTTGCTGCTACAGTGTCAGTGAATGATATCATGTTTTAAACAACTTTTCTTCTGTTGAAAAAACTGATAGTAGGAATACAAAATAGTAATTTTCTGTATGTATATTAGTCATATATGAATGATACAACCTACTAATTTAAGCCTATTCATCTTTTTCTCGAATATTTGCAGTAAGAAAGGTGGCTCAGAACATCCAGGAACATGTAGAGGAACAATGCAAGTACTGTATACCCCAAAACACAGGCTTGTCCTGAAAACTGTGCCAAATAGATAGGCTTAGAAATCTCATGAATTTTAACAAAAGTTGCTATTCTTGCAATCCAAGTGTAGGTATTTTCACAGTGTTTCTATGTACACAGATACACAGAAGTGCACACATATGGGCTAATACAGCCTCACAAATAGTTGCAGGAAGACAGAGAAGGAAGGAAGGAAGGAAGGAAGGAAGGAAGGAAGGAAGGAAGGAAGGAAGGAAGGAAAGGAAGGAAGGAAGGAAAGGAAGGAAGGAAGGAAGGAAGGAACTGCCTTGGAATATATTTTACAGGACAAGATATTTCCATAAATGAGGATTTAAAATCTATACCAACATTCTGCATATGGATATTCACAAACAAAACTATAGATACCAATTCTGTATGCACCCATACACACTTACATGTCTCTAGCGGCTCATACAGTTCTAACTTCCTTTCTTAGCTGCAGTCAGAGGGCTTAGGACAGAGACACCAATACCTACATAGTAAAATTTTTCAAGTTCAGAATTTAAACACAGTTTTTCCATTTAATTAAATGGATACATAGTATAAGGATTTCCAAATAATTTACAAAATACTGAGACATTCACAATTTTCACATGCGCTGAGTTACACTTAACCCTTTTCCAACTTTCTTCCATCCGCAGGGTATGTACAGGGAATGCTAGAGTTAACCTGTGTACACACATAACACAACTCAGCATCCTCATTGAATTACCAGCTATGGAATTGGAAAAGCTCTAATAGGATACCAGCAACTGCACTTTGTAGAGGAGATGAACACACTGCAGAATCAAAAGTTGTGCCTTTCACCTTAATACTTTAAGGGCATGTAGGGTTTCAGACTGCAGAATTGATTTACAACTGTGAAAAAGCAATACATATTTTAAATCGTTACATAGGACACCATGCAAAGAGGGAGTCTGCAAAGAGAAGGAGTGAGTTTTGGGACTTTAAGCTTTGGGACTTTAAGATTTGGGACTTTAAGCTTTTGGGACTTTAAGATTTGGGACTTTAAGCTTTTGGGACTTTATGTCACAGACACATGAATTTTACAATCTTTTTCTTTAGGTAGGCCAGCTCCTGAAAGAAAACCATGTCTGTTACGACTGTTCATCTTTTACTTGCACAATTAAGGCCAGTGCTTTTAAATTTGTATTTGTTCTAAAATTCAGTTGTGCAACGTCACAATCAAAATGTCAGGGGCCACTTAAATTTTATTCAGAAAAATGTTTCTACTTCAGTTATCAGTAACAGACCTAAGAATGAGACAAGAAAGTGAGGCATTTTCTAAAGAATCCTTGTGAAAAGCAAGGTTTTCTGTTTAAGTCTTGCACTAGTAAGAGCACTTGGCATTTATCCTTGTCAGCATCAATAACATTATGATTTCTTGTATAGTACTGAACTTATCATTGTACACAGAGACACAAAAATTTTACCTTCAGATGAAGACGCATTTATCATTAGCTTTGCCAAAGACATAAGGAGTTATAGCATTTCCTCTGACCTTAAAAAGAGCCCTACATTTACAGTACTACTCTCCTTTTTCTGGAAAGCTGATTTTACTATCCATGTGATAAGCGGCACACACTAAACTAAATCATAAATAGGCCTATTAGGATCAGTCATGAGTTTTGGGTGTCAGTTATAAATTATCATTTTTTACATTCAGCTCTGACTACTTCATTCCTTGAATAATTCCAAGAGAAAATGAATAGGCTTCCCCACTGAGTAAAGTACATGTTGAACAAAAAGTTAAATGATAGGAAATGTTCTCCATATTTTGGTTGGAAACCATGTCTCCATTGTGTTCTTTTCCCATATAACCTTGTTTGTTGTGGTATACGTACTTTCTTTCACTGAAGCAGCACAGGAAAATGAAGATGTGAGATTGTCTGTAAAGCCAGTTTTGCCCATGAAGGTCAAGTGCAACTCCAAATTGTCTAACATGGCGCCCAGCACTCTAGCGTGTGAAAAAGTGTTAGGATAAATTCCTAAACTATCGAGCTAGTTAACCTTAGAACATACTTTAAGAAGAAGGCTTCATCCTACTTCGATGTTTCGGTAGACCGATATTCTCGGAATTGCCATTTCTTAAGCAGTGTAGGCAAGACTAAACATATATGCAAAACCTGCCATTTTACTCAATCCTTTGGGCAAATTGAAAAAATAGTGTATTTTTTCTAGTATAGGGAATTTATAAGAAATGCAATCAATTGAGAAAGTCTAATAAAAAAGCCCAAGTAAAAATAATAAAAATACGTTAAATTATCAGAATCTGTTTTACAATGCACATTGGAACCATTTCCCCAAACATAATACATTACTGGAATATACCTTGTTTTCTTTTTCTTCACTTCTGTTTCATTGGTAAAGATGACCTATCACAGATCAATTTCCCACTGTTTCCAGCCCTTTTTCTTCCAGACTGCACATTGCAACCTCCCACTTTCAACAAAAGGATTTAGAGATCAAGGAATATTGATTTTATTCCAAAGTCAATGCCATATATCCTAAGTGTGCATCAAACAACAGAAATTAATTTACAGTCATGCACATGAGAAAATTAAGGACAAATCTTTCTGCCAGAACTGCTGTTCAGAAACAGAAAATAGGCCAAATAGGCCAAAACCAACTGAACAAGACTGCCAGAGTAACTACTGATGAAAAATACAAAAGCTGATCCATCAAAAATTGATATAAATACAAAAGTCATATTCTTTCACTTTGTTTCAATTCAGTGTTTCCCTTATCAATTTTTCTCAAAGGCATCTCACTGCAACACATAACCTATTTTCCTAAGTTCTTCATACTTTGCTTGGTTGTAAAATAACTACTATGAATAATTCTAATTGTCATAGAGACTCTAAAGTCTTTATAGGTCTTTATCAATTTAATTAAATTCTAAAAGGACTTGTGAGGTAACCTTCTAAAACAAAACTCATTGAGCTTTTTTTTTTCTTCAGCTACACTTGGTATATCACGGTGGCCCTTGATCATGGTATCGATTTTCAATAATATATTGCAGATTTATTAGTATTTCTGTTCTGATGTAAAGAATTGTTTAAAATATGTTGCTTCTGTAAAAATGCAGTAGTAGTAGTAGCAGCAGCAGCAGCAGCAGCAGCAGCAGCAGCAGTAGTAGTAGTAGTAGTAGTAGCCGCCAGTACTTTTTTCCACACAAATGGAGATACTCCACTAAATTAAAGAAAACACCTTGTCCCTTGGTAGAGAAAGAGAGACTGAAGGGCAAAGAGTGCATGAAGGGGTTTTCGTTGTTCTTTGGGTTCTTTGTACTTTCAAAAAATATAGATTTTGTTCATTAGAAGATTACAGAACTATACTGTGCTGCTAATAAATAATAGGATGCATTTTTCTATTGTCCAAAGAACTTGCTTTTGTCTCTCTTAGTCCTCCTGAGCAATATTTTATATCAGAATTAGAGCAGTATTTTATCTGTGTTAATAAATGGTAGATCAGAATTGGTTTCTTTTTATTAATTGCATTTAGAAGTCCATTCTTCTAAAATGTATTTTTAAACATGGAATTTTTTAGCTTTTGTCACAATCCTCTCCCGTTCAAAAATAAATCAAAATAGTTGATATATAAAAGTTCAAGATAGGTGAGATTTCAAAAACTAATCTCTGGAAAAATAAAACAGAGTATCAAAAAACCATTTACCCAGTTCTACTAGGTTTTGGGGTGGGAAGAGTAATACAAAGGATGGGTGTGATGGTGAAGTCTGGAAAGTTACTTAAATGCTTTTCAAACCTACTTTAGACCTGGCTATGAATATGCTATGAATCCATTGTTCAAGAAAGATATTCCTCCTGACAAAATAAGTGAAATCTGTCTTGATTGACAGCTATGACAAAAAGTTCTGCTTGGCATCTGTGGGACCAGGATTTTTCTATAGGGATCTGCCCTGCTTCTTATTTTCTATCAGTTCAAGAAAGAATTGGCCTTATAGCTAGTTGCTTTGGCATGAAATGGAGTGGTATTTACCCCCGAAAGGATCTGCATTAATCATATTCAGCTGGATGTGAAGACATTCACCTACACTCCGAACGCTTTTATGTGAGATAATGAAAGAATTTTGTACCCCCAGATCACTATATCTCCCTGGTCATGAGACAACTTGGCAAAACAATTTTGATGAAATATCATGAGCATGAATTAATGACTTTTCATTAATGTCTTAAAATGCAAGGTTTTCCTGTTACATGGGCAATGGTGAGACAGAAGTTTAAGCTAGTAAACTAACTGGATATGAAGATCAAAAGAGGACAATATTGATGAATTAAAGATTTTAGATATAACAGGTGTTCTTTCACACTGTAAAACACTTTGCACTGATTACTTTATAATATAAAATGATTATGCCTATGCAGATGCATTTTACTGAAGTTGCTTATGTATGTGGCATATTTCCCATTTGCAGCACACCTGACCTGATAAGGGGGACATTTATAGAAATGTGTCCTTTCTGTCTGCCTAAGGACACCTGGATCCCAACAGTAGTGTCTGACTACTAATAATTAACAGATTCATTTACAGCACATAGCTTTTGAAAAGGTAAATGCCTATATGGATGTTTTCATAAGAAAGCTACTCCCTCTGTTTGCATCCATTCATTGGAGTTGGCTAATAGCCGCAAAATTTAATATTTTTTCTGTGTGACTAGACAGTATTCCTGATTAGCAGTTTAACATCTGAGGATATACCACCATCATCACCCCTCCTGCTGACAAAAATAATGCCTGAAAAGCAAAGATAGTTTTATTTTCAGGGAAAAAAGATTGAGTCAGTACTTTTAAAGCGTTATTTTTGCATCTAGTGAATTAATAAATTCTTTTACTGCTCTATTTGTAGATTTATATTAATTTGGATATAAAAAGTAGAACTCTGATTGGCATGCAGACAATCTTTGTCTGTATTTCTCCTGACTGTAGTAAACTTCCAGATTACTTTATCTGCCTTTAATACTTGTTACTCTGTAGAAATATGCATGTATGTACAAACATTAACAGCTTTGCAGTGAAGCAAGGATTAAAGAGGCTTTATCCTTTTATCTTTTTCATCATTATCAGCCACATGGTATGAGCTCCTGTATTACATGAAAAAGAACATCCCCTGCCTCATCTCCATTTAGATTATGATAGTGTACACTTGTTATGTGTGCCTAGAGATATATTAAATAAACACAGTCCTTCTGTTTATTAGTTCTTTATGTATGATTAACACTGTAACTTATAAAAAAAAGCTGGTTTAGAAAATTTGGCTGACAGCACGTCCATACAGTTACATGCAAAGTATTTGCTGCATAGCTGGAGGTCCCCTCAGATGAGGAATAGCCTTTCCACAGAAGCTTAATAAACATGCAGGTCAAGAAATGTATGAAAACAAAGTCTACACTGTGAAACTCCCTTAAAGAAGGGCATTGTATAGTCTGGAGAGACACCATGTCAAGGTAGAGAGTTAGGTTAAATTAGCTGAAGGCCACTAAATAGCTTTGGGTGTATTTATCACCTTTTTTTTTTTTCACCACTTGCATGAAGGTAAAATGGTCATAGAATAAGGAATAAGTTGGACTTAGGCCTTTTTTGTTTTTAAAATGTGATTTGGGCCAACAAGCAAAAAACCTGCAAGACAATAACAGAGACCCAAAACAAAATGAAAAGTTTGTACTGTAGTTCCATAGATGAGCTGAAGTCCTTCCTGCTGGTGGGAAAAACAGTTGCATAGTTGCACAATGAATCTATGTTATACAAGATCTCTATAAAGTGCTAAGTAGCACACTGCTGGGTTAAAATTGATGGGTATTCTTCTCCAGAAATTTTTTATCCTTTCTGCTCTCAAAGCTTCTTAAAAGTTTCCAACACAAATTTTATTGCTGTTGTTGTTGTTATTATTATTACTGGTAGTATTATTATTACTACATTTCAATGTCTCTGTTTTCTGATAAATAAATTGACATTTTTGTATGGGTTAAACCAGACTGTGAATTTTCCTTTTTGATCTTTTTTTCAGTTTTGGGGGGATTTTGTAGATGAAAATTTAGTTATCTACAGGATACTATATACTATTTTCTTCAGTCTTTCAGTATGATTTTTTAAAAATCCCAATCCTATGCATGGAGTCTAACACAGTGAAACTATACTCCACAGACAGAATGCTGATATCCAGCCACAAAGCCACATGGGTTGTAGTCACAACTTACACAGTTAGGAATCTGCAGGCAGAACAAGGCAGAACACAAACTCATCAAGATGAAAACAATTGTGAGAAGTGATGCAATTCCACTGACTTTTAATACTAGAAAACCTTTTGAAGCGGAAAAAGCCAGAATCCTAAACTAGCTCTGTAAACCCTTGTTTGTGGTGAGCATTCCCAAAACAGTTTTGTAAATCCTGCTTTACAATATGTAATTATGTAGCTAAAGTCAGAACTTGTTTGGTTTCAAAAAGGAATTAAATTCAGGCGACTTTTTGGGATGCAGTTTCAAGCAGGAGTGGTCATCTGCTTGTAGACAGACAGTGATGCTGCTGCAGCTGCTTCTATTTGTTTTACTATATTTCACGTTTTCTTCACTGTCAACTTTTTATGCATTGAATCAAGAGTGCTAGGGAAGGACTTATGCACTACAGAAGCATGTTTCTGAGCTACTCTGGGCTTACAGCTATGCACATGAGAGCAGAATCTGTCCTAATGAAACACAGGAGAATTTACTGAAAGAATTCTTCTGTTTATCTTTCTCCTGTTTTTATTTCTTCCATTTCCTCACTTATCAAATGAAGCAACAGCTTTCTCCAATAACTTTGGTAGAGAGTTAATTCCCAAGATTCTCACTTTGATACTTCCAAGTTTCTGGGAGCTCACATTCCTGCCAAGAGCAAAACCATTTAGTAAATCTCTAAGAGCTTTTGTAAATAGGATGCCACACAGCAGATTAATCAGACATTCAAAGCAAATAGCTGAGAGGTTTGGTAAACAAGATTTATAATAAAGCAGAATGTTAATACATATATATATATATATATATATATTCACTTGCATTACAGCCAGGAAACTATTCATGCCTGGGACAACTGCATTATTAGTCACAGCACTGTGACCTCTCACCCCAAGTGATAAAGTACACAGGTCAAAATTGACAATACATACTCATGGCTGATCATGGCTGCCAGTTATTGATCCAAGGAGGGGAAAAAAAGAAAACTTTGCAGGAAAACACATTGCTCTGAATTACAAACATGCATTCTCCTGAGACTCAGCAACTCTCTGGGTTTTTCCCACTGGAGCTGGAAAGCAAAAAGTGAGTTCAGCCAGTATTTAATATCAAGTGAATGTGGTGTTTAATCAATACTATTCTGCTTTTGTTCCACGATGTGGAAAGCAGTGTCTATTCATTCAGTAAAGGTTAATGCCAAGGGTCAAGTGATTTCACACTCTCTGTAGGATCCACAACATTTCAGTAGTTCAGATGCCTTGGACAATGATGACTCAGTTGGACTGATTTATTGCCACTCTAAGGTCCTGCTTAATACTAAAGTGGTATCTTATGATAATACCTCAGAAAATAGCACTGATAAAAAAAGAGGTTATAATTACCTACATTTTGAAGTAATGTCTTCATCTCTAACATCCTATAAAGATGTAAGGTCCATTTAAAATGATCTGCTCCTTGTATTAGCAAGTCAGTTAAATCAGCTATTATCAGTGTTCCCTGGTTTATGAAATGCTATCTATGCAAAAGGAATCTGGCTGATGTATTAAGAAAAATGCAAATTGCAAGCAAACGTAATACTGTACCTCATTTAACATACATTTTAATGTATGTTAAATGTCTATCTGCCCAAATTAAAAAATGCTCTTGTAAGAAGACTGATAAATAGGACAAAAAAGGGGGGAAATTTTAAGACAATGTAGAATGAAAATATAACAATCACAGGTATTCTAATTAGGCTTTAGTATGTGAGACCATATAACCAATTGTATGTAAAATTCCTTCTATTTTTTCCTCTAAAATTTCTAACTTAAAAGTAGGCAGGTAAAAAGAGGAAAAATATATACTCCCCCTCAATATGATACACTGAAAATGACATTAGGTGAGGTCATTTTCTAAATGAGAATGCATTTGACTTTGTCAGAGGTTCTAATTTGGAACATGTTAGGATCTCTGCTTATTATTCAGCAATGTCTTATTCAAGATGTGTTTTATATAATGAAAAAAGTTCAGATGTCACTAGGAAAATAGTGTGAGAAGAATTAATTAAGGCAAAAGTAATTTAGAATCCAACTCTATCTAATATATCATTGAATGATGAATATACCAATCAATTAACAAAATAAAATAAATTCTGCAAATTTGACTGAAGACATCCTATTATTATAAGTGGGAGGATATTTGGAACAGTTAATTACTCCTTATTTTAGGTTCTAAGTATGCAAAAAATCCTTTATGTGAATTTTCAATATCCTTCTCTCCCCCCAATTATAGATATTTAGAAATTTCTTCTGACTTGTTTTTAATAATGATGTCATGTTTTCAATAATACTATGGCAGACATAGAAGAAAGACATTTTAATGTGAATCAAAGGGAAAAAATCCTGCATTCTTACATCTGTGGGATACTGTGTTTTCCTACAAAAAAGATTGATCAGTGCAAAAAAAAGACAAAGTGTTCATTGTTATATTTATTGAAAATGGGCTAATTTTTACAAAAAATATACATTACATGGCAACCAGTTTACTCTCTTTGGTGGAATAAATTGTTACTGATAATGTTAAATGTTTAGTCAGTAAATTTCTTTCCACTCTTTGACTGCTCTGAATACAAAATGTCAAAAATATCTCAGAGGGCTAAGAATGACACTGAAATAATATTCTTGAAGACCAAAACCGTTCCTCTCCCCCTAAGACTCTGTGCTTTACTTTATACATTTAAAAAGCTCTAAATAGTTCACAGTTCCAGTCAACAGATTTATAATATCTGACATCTGTTGATTTCTTCCTCTCCCAACAAGGTTTCAAAGTCACAATCTGAAATATAAATCCCTATCACCTTTCTGTATGAAGTTAGAACTTCATACAGAAGTTTCAATGGCAGTAGCTATCATACTTCAGAGATACCGAAAACAATTCCAAAGATGTCTAGAACAGAATAAAAAAAAATAGTTTGCCTACTTAAAAATAACAGAATCTAAAAAAATAAGACCCTTTGTGTTAAAAAGGAAAGTTTGTCTTTTTACGTGAACAAGAAGCTTTCTTTAATTTATTTAAAATCAGAACGCCTTGGATTATCTCAGTTTGTGTTAACAAAGACTTTGTCACACTAAATCAGACCACTGCACCGTTAAGTTCAGAATCTTGCCTGCAGGCCCAGTGGGTGCCCAATGTATCAAACAGGAACATCTGTGGAAAAACACATATTCTTGCTGACCCTGTTGAGTGTGAGTATCCTCCTTGAAGAAGGAACTTTACTAACATTATTTTTTTTTTCTGCACAAATCAGTATTAGATATTTTATGCTGGTAGAGCTTTACAACTTAACATTCAGCAAATTTATATACAGAAGTGTACAAAATGCTGTCTTAATCCTAAATAATTTTATCATTGCTACATACAGGCCCAGATCATACACAATATAGAGCTTTGCTTTGAACAGGAATAGCTATATATATCTGCAAGATCCCAAAATACTAATAAAGAACTGGACTTGTTGCACCACTTCGTGAAATAAACAGGCTGGGAAATCTGAAGATGGCAAAATTGGGCCAAAAACTGTTGCTAGAAAATTTACGATAACTGTATGATCTAATGACTCAAATCTTTCAGCTTTAATCCAACAACAATCTTTCTCTTTTGGACACTGCAGCAGAATTCTAGTACAGTAGGCATTTTGTAAATTAAGTTTTTAAAAAGAATAAGTTGTAGAGAGAGGAGAAGAGAAGAGAAAGACCACTCAGATCAAGATCCCTGTAATACCTAGTAGGGTACCAAGAATTAAAAAAAAAAAAAAAAAAGACGAGAAAAAGACATATCTAAAATTAGACTTCTGAATACATATTTAGGCAATTAAATAAAAGGCCTAGTTATGAAGACTGCTAAGCAGCCAGCAGCACCTATTTTACTTGGTGTCATCCTATTGCAGTGAGGGCAGTGAACTAGCTGGCTCCTGAAAAATGTAGCTGAGTATCCAGGCTAATTATGCAAAATACTTGCTTTGTGACAGAGTGCAACATCAGTGAGATTTACACAAGCAGATTTAGCTGCCTTTTATATACTGAGTGGTACAGAATTATTTTGGATCTCCATTCATGTGCAAGTTATATGTGATATGAATGAACACATGAATCAATCATGAATAAAGTGTTTATTACAACTCCATTACTAGTTCAGATTTATGCTCTTCTATTCTGTTTTGTTCCATTTTTATCACTTTTTTTTGTTTGTTTAATGTTCAGCTGTGCATGACTTTGGGGTTTGGCAGGCACTTGAAGTTTAGTCATGTAACTTTATCAGAGAACAAGAGAAATTAAATTCTTATAAATTATTTTTTCCAAATATTACAAATTAATAAAATAGTTATTTAAGAACTTAATTATTAGAAAACACAAGTACTGATTTCATATTACTATGCCACCTGAAAAAGACAGTAAAAATAATGGAAAAGTAAATCTTACTTATTTTTATGAAAATGTAGCACATTATTATAGATAATTCTGTCTCAGAAAGAGTACTAAATACATCTATAATAAAAAAAAATACTGAATAAAACAAAACAAAGCAAGAGAAAACAAAACCTCAAAACCAAAGTAATCTGAATTGTGCTCCAACAGCTGGGTGTTTCTCTGTAGCTGTAAAGTACAAGAGAGTAAAAGAACCCTGTCAAGGCTCAGGGCTCTTATGGGATAGGTTTCCCTGCAGGATTGAAATGTTGATTTGTAGGAAACGTAAACAAAAATATCTTTTCCAAATGAGGCTATCACCAAACCTTGACATGCAATCTTTTCTTCTAGAATAGTTGTTGTGCTTTCAATGAAGTGTGCAACGGATTTCATGCACTCAGGTGCAACCTGTTGAGAATGCATATGTGCATCTCTAATCTCTTTAAATTTTCAATTTGAAGTCTCCAACTGCTTAAGGTTGACTTCCAGTGACCTAGAAGATTCGACAGCTAATGCCAGCATACTGAACAAGACTGGCATCCTAACTGAACCCATTGAGTGGCTTTCGAAAGACAAGACAGTTTATGCTCTTAGTTGCACAAGAGCAGAGTAAATGTGGCTTTTCATATCACTGTGAGTTGCGATGGACACCACAGCAGACTGAAAGGGATAAGCAAGCTCTCAGAAACTACTCAGGTGATATCATGCTATAGCTCGTTCAGTCAGAAGAACTGAAACCAAGACAGATCGCCAAACTTAACTAAAAAATAATTTGAATAGTAAAGAACATATATTGCTTACATTCTCATTTTCTTCCTTTCAATAATTTCTGCAAGTATTTATTTATTCGGGAAGTGCAGATCACCAAGGAGACTGTAGAAAAGAAGAATTTCCTGTTATTTTCAATTCTAATGAAAACTCCCATCTGTTTTCAAAATACTCATACCATTTTTGAAGTGCTGTTATTCCCTACACTGTGTTCACTGTCCACAACGTCTGAAACAGGAACTTATGGACCTGTAAGCCAAATCCCCTTCTTTATTCATAGTGTTAATGTCTCTCAAGAATCTGCGCAAGACTAGGTACACCGGGTACCTCCAGTCAGCACAATTTTTGCTCAGTTCCCTATAATTTCGCTTACTGTCCTCCTTCCATCCTGCTGGCCTTGGCAAAGCATCCCTCAAAGGCATGTCACCTATTGCTGTCCCCTCTCTGTTATACATAACAGGACCCACCTGAGAGTGCAGCGTCCTGAATCCTGACCTCAGGAATATTCAACAACCTTGCAAATTTTCCTCACCTGTGAAGTAGATGGGGAAAAATATTTCACATGCATCTGTTTTACCATGCAGACATAGTCTGGTTTTAATTCCTTCCGGTTTTGAATTGAAATGTTATACAAATATGTCATTCTTTATGACAAAAGCCAAATAAATGCAAATACTATCATTAAAAAGAAACTTGTGTCTGGAGTGTAATGGGGAGATCAAGTGACAGAGGCATAGCTTTTGCTCAAGGAAAGCAAATGTAAGCGCTCTTCATCTTACAAAAGTAATGCCACTGGAGCACACCAATTGGGTTACACTGATCAGAGTGCTACATAGCATAAATACTCCAAACCAGGACTTCAGCAACTAGCATTGAGCACAAAACCACTGATTCATCCCCAGACTGAAACAATGCAGCATCTAGCTGCTGTGATAAATCTCTTATTTCTGCTGAAGCCTCGGCTTGCCTGACCACATTCTGCAAAAGAGCCTCTACCTGTCCCTCAGAGATGAGACACGTGCCAGCACACAGTCTCTTTGGTAAAAATGTGCATTGTTTTTAAACACAATTTTTACCTGTAATATACATACATGTCCTAAGAATGAGGCCTCACAACTTCATTTCTTGACTGTGATTATCAAATAACACATACTTAAAGTAGATGACAAGAGGAAGCAGAACTCTCCGTGAGTCAATCAAAGACAGTATAGTTTGTCTAGCTTGGATAAAGAAGCCTTTAATCTTTACATGCACATTATTTGTTCTGCCATTGCACAGTGCCCACCATGTGAGACCCTCATCTAGAGCTAGAGAAAACAGACAGCATAAAATAGAGAAGCTCTTACCTCCTTTCATAACTGATGATTTATCATCTTCTCAGGCATCTAAATACTGTGCTTACTCATAATGCTGACTGAAGATCAAACGAGCGTGTAGACAGCCTCCCTCCACAACCTCCCATCCCTTTCCCCACACAGCTGTTCACATCATATTTGAGGTCAGTCCAGTCAAAGCTACCTCAGCTTTGCTACAATTTCTGACAATACTGTAGCTTTTGGATGCCAGTGCAAACAAGCTGCCATCACATCCCCAGGATTAGGAAAGATTTTAAATTTCAGTCAACTTGGCCTTGTTTGTTTGCCTTAGCTAAGATGAGGAGTTGTCAAACTACACCATTTCCATAGCTGTCAAGGATGTTTTTGAACATGCAAATCTGCAGTACATTTTATCGCAAACATTGCAAAAAGCTTTAAAACCAGGACATATGAAATATGTATACTCTTTTTTTGGTTAAAAAAAATTATCTATCTCAGCATATAGGCCTTCACCCTGCATATCAATATATTGCTGTCTCTTTTGTTTTGTAGCCAAATGGAAACAATAAAGCATCAACAGCATTGTCAGCTCCTTCAATTTATCTTGTTTCAGCCTTTTATTATACACGGGCATGAAGAATGTTATTCTTACTCTGTTTTTATTTTGCTTGGAAGCCTTGAAATTTTCTGACGTTGTGATCTAATCTCATATACCAGGCTTAATTTACCCAATCAAGCAGGTATCCAAGAGGTGTCGGTGTACAAGGCAGCTGCTTGCCTAACATCCTGAGGGATGATGAGCAGTCTGGAGGGTACTGGGTTCATTTATCAGCTGTCAGGTATACACTAGTCTTCCTCACTCGTGACCACACTGTCAACCCACAATCTAGAAAACATCTGACTGTGGTATGTGCAGCACATTAAAAGTGAGTAAAAGATGTCAGCATCTTAGCACTTAATGCATGAGAAACTATTTACAATAACTAGGTAATTATAGCTAACTCTTTCCAACATCCATCACCACTAATTAAAGGAAGTTCATTTGCCCAAACAAGTGCATTATAATGAAACTATAATAAAATATTTTTTAGGAAATGTGTGTGTAAGTCCAAAATTAATTTCACTTTTGGGGTTTTGCAAACAAAGATGTATAAATGAATACAAAGTTTAAACCGATTTAATTTACTTGAGGTACACGGGCATCTCCTTTAGTTCTTTTACCCAGTGCTGTGCTCTCCTCTCTCTCCACAGACCTCAGTCGCTGTTGATGCACACAGGGGCAGATGTGGTGGTGATTCATTACCCTTCAGGTCTGATGCTGAACTTTGTATTCTTCCAGCTCTGTTTAAAACCAAACATAAACTGGGTCTTGCACTCAACAGAATACAACAGAATTCTGCCCTTTTCGTGAGAAAACACTTTGAGTTTTACCTGCTTAGGAGTTTTCTTCTTGGTTACAACTGGAGGTTTCACATTAAACGGGCTACAATAACAGGGGAAGATTTGAAATGCTAATGAAAGATTCAGACAAAACAGACTGAAGGATCTGTTGGAGAAACTGCAGAATCAACCAAGATACAGAGAGAAACTGTGGAAAGAGTACAGTATTTCTCTCTGCTATGGTGCATTGCCTTCATCAGGCAGAAACATTGAAGACTATTCCTCGTTTTTGAGGCTCTAGTTTAGGTTCATTTTAAGTCATTTATTTTGAATAAGTGAGATCACTGTGTTCTGGTTACAGGACCCCTATACAAAATGCCATGCTTCCCCACTTCCCACATGTAATAAACATACAGGAGAAAAACAGACAAGATTTCTTATTATATTTGGCAGTTAGTCTTATGACTCATTGCCAATATATATTTTTTCTAGAAACACGTTGCTTATATTATATATAGAACGTTAAAACCTTTAAATTCTAGAATATTATAAGACTAAGATGAGCACAGCTATTTCAAGTACAGAAATACAGTTGTCAAAAAATAAGAGTGATTCAAATACTGCCCTTTTACTTTTTTTTTAAGGACAAGAATCCTCTGTGCTCCCTCAGACATCTTCAAGTGGTTGTTGAAATGTATTATTCTGCATGTTTAATACCATGAAGGACTCTGAAGAGATGAAGTTATACAATGCCTTAGGCAATTATGAACAAGGATTATAGGGAAAAAGAAGGCTGCAATGTAGAGTATAAGCAGCATGATATAAGCAGAATAATTGATATTTAGGGCAACAAAATAAATACCATGCTGTCTTGACACCACAATGTGAGACACCATTTCTTTTCTGTGCATCTCAGATCTATTTATCTGAACCAGCAATGTTCAAATTCATTAATGAAGCCATTATTGATTTGTAGAACGTGACTTAAAATCTCAGCAAACACTGAACAATCTGTGAGAAGCTCTTAAATACTGAACGTATGTAACTAGACATCTCAATTTAACAACCAGACATACATTTAACAGCATTAATAGCTAGGCACTTAATGGATCAATTCCCACTGTTTGTGTAATGTGGAAATAAAAAAAGCTTATTAAATGACAAGCTTTCCCTGGTTTGTGCTAATTAATTATACACTGCATCTGACTGCTAATTTAGTGGGAAAATGCAGCCCAAAACTATGGTTTCTGCTTGAACTTTGCCTCAGCACCACCTAATTCTGCTCAGAGTGCAGCTGCGACCTGCCTCTGAACGACGGCAGTATTAAATTAGAGCACAAGGCCATCAATTTAATAAGTACTGTAGCAGGTAATTTGAATAAGGACAGTATTAGTATTCTACCAGTGCACAACTAAAAGCAGCTGACCTTTCAGACCAGAGAAGATCCTTGAACACATCTAGCTGAATCGGTGAACACAGTAATAATCTGACCACGTTAAGAGTGCCAAGAGAGACTTTTACAGCTCTGCACCCATTACTATATATCAGCTATTCTACAGTATATAAGAACACTTTATGTACAGAAAAACAAGGTTATAAATAGAACAAAGGCAAAATGTGAAAGATATATTTCAAGTGGCATATTTGAAAATTTTCCTTATTACCTTGATTTATGATATAAAGAATGTAAAATTAATCAATGCACATAAAAATGCACTATGAACACCCACATAACAACCCAGTGACTTTTCACCACAAATTTAGTACCAGGAAGAACACAAGTATGTGTTGTATAGCAAAAGTAAAGCACATCAAATTATTTTGCTATCATATCTGTTTTAAAAACAGAAATATAAGAAGAACATAGCATTTTGTCAGGAGAAAGTGAATGTTTTTCAGCTAACTATAAAGGTTATTTTGAGGTTTATAACTACAGTAAAAATTCCCTATCAACAGACTGTTGGCGTAGTCACAGCACTAAGTGAAATTCCCTTAAATTCAGTGAATCCACTTTGAAAGGAATGAGGAGGGTTTTTTGCAAGGGTCTGCTCATAAATATTAAAGATCACACATTGATAACAACAAAAGAAAATCATGATTATACTCATATGATTGAGGGAAGAACAACTTATATGAACAACCAGGACAATGATTTTCTGGTTCGTTCATTTTGTGAGGAATTGGTGGCAGAGGGAGGTATTTTCTTTAACCGTGTGAAGGGAAGGTTTTTAAAGAGTAGATAATACCAGTCTACAGGCATCTCATATATGTATTCTAGAAGATCTTTTTAAATAGGAGTAGGGTTTTCCATATGGTCCTAACACCTATTTGCAAAGGTGTCCCTTTAAGTAATTCTCAGATTGTGGCAATATAGTGAAAAAGCACACTACCATACCAGAACTGCTCCAGAAGCTGGCATGCACAGTAAAACCTAACGAAGGGTCTTGTCTTTTATTTCCTTCCTGAAAGATACAGTTTAGGCTCTCAGGTCCTGCCATATCCACCACTTATATCAGAAATGGTCAAGCATTCATGTACTGTCAGTGATCATACAAAAAACTGTTTACCAATGCATGACTGAAATGTTTAGCAATACTTGATGCCCCTCAAACTGGCAGGCCATTTATTTTCAATGACATAAACCTGTTTAACAAGATTTTACTAGACCTTAACATAGAATTGCACAAAAAAAATGTGAAGTTTAAAGGCAACAGTTCTATGGACATATGAATTGCTAAATAGCTATGAAAGAATTGATATTTCTTTTGTGTCACAGTGCACGCTGGTTTTTGAAGCATTGCTTGCAAATATTGAACACAGTCTGAGCTTTTAAACCTGTCGTCGCAGCAAACAGATATGAGTTCATTTTGGACATTTACCTTTTATCCTCCCAAGCTGGAGCTAATGAGAGCCACTCATTCAGGTTGGCAGTAAGACTCAGCAGAAGAGCTATGCATATTTATGCAGACTCTTGGAAACTGACACAGTTTGTCACATCTCCTCAGAAGCCAGTTCAGAATTTCAGACCATTTTTACTCTCCTTAGCACTGGCAGGAAAATGGACTGAATTTGGAGGGACAATTGATATTTCGATATTATTACAATACTGAACACATTTTTCATGGCAGTAACCAGGCATACATCATATTGACAGACAATTTACAAAATGGTATTGTTCAGTTAAAATATGCATAAAGCATTGTGGGCTATATAAAATATTTATGGTACAGATGCAAATGGCAGGTTAGAGGACCCCTCTGGGGCAGAAAGAGTCCAGTCTGGTAGGAACACAAAAGAAAAGCAACATGGAGGATAAAAGAGCTGATATGGAAATGGGGAGGATAAAGCCACATATGGAGGTGACTTGCTGCCTATAAAATAATGCGATCCTCACTTGTAGTTTCAAAAAGTCCCACAGTATTCATGCCATGAAAATGTTTTTATTCTATATATATTTCAGATTAAAACGAGAATATTGTCCCAGATTACCAGTTTAACAAGTATGAAAATGAACTCTCTGGTGGGGGAAAATGAGGCTCAAAATTAGGGCAAAATATTAAAAAAGAAACCAAAACTAAATGATGACAAGGGTTAGACACACAGGACCACGCAATTCCAGGTTTGTTTGCTAGTCCATTCCAAATTCTCGTCTAATTCATGCCTTTACATAGTAACAGGCTAAATGCAATGGATGTGTTTATATCCAACCCATCCTTAATGAAAAAATCCATGAAAATAAGGATCGATGAAATTAGAATAAAGGAGGAAGATGAGAAAAAATGTGATATGTAGTGGATTGAGATATCTAAGGAAAAAAAATCCCTTTCCTCCCCCATCTATTTCAGCATGAGCAGCTTCTGCAGTTGCCAAACATGAGATAAGATTTCTCCTGGTTTCCAGGGCTAAATTAATACTGGAAATTGAAAATCATGAAGTAGACTTGTAAACCAGAAATTTTCAGAAAAAAAAAAGTTTTGCAAACTCATTTGAGTTTTCTCTCCAATTTACTCATCCTTCACATGTCCTTACTTTTTCCTTTCCTTATTTCCCACAGTTTAAAAAAAAGATATTCTTACATGTTTAAGCCACAGAGGAATGAGTGCAATGTTAAAACATTACACAAAAGGCACATGGCAAGGTATCTCCATTAAACCTACACTACATAGAAATGGAGAGTAAACGGGACATGATTCATTCATGAATAGAGCCTTTAGTCTGATTTGTGGCAGTAAGCATGCTGTCATAGGCTAAGAATGTATCAAATTACCTTTGCTGCAATTATTAAAATTCCTTCTCCACCTTACAAGTGAACTTAATTTCAAGTGCCAAGAAACTCCCCAGTGAGCTTTCCCATCAAATATTTCATAACTAAAAAGTTAAATACATCTGCTAAAAGAGGACAAGTAATAGTATAATCCATTTTATTTTAAAAAGGCATGCAATTTCAGAAAGTACTAATACTAATAATATAACCACCTAGTTTAAGTGTGGTATTGTAAAATACCTTACCTGCCACTCTACATATATAGCATCCACAGTAGCTGTACATACAGATGGTATCGCTTAACACAAATTGCTTAACTTTAGAACTATAGTGTTTGAGATCAGTTTTAAAAGACCCAAGCAGAAAATTATAATTACTGCAATAAATACTGATTTTCTTCAGGGCATCCATGTCATATTAGAAAAAATTCAGTGTCTCAGCTCTACTTAATTAAGCAACTCATGTTTTCACTAACTGAAATGGGAAAAAAGTAGTCCATAAATTTGTTAATTAACTAAATGTATTCTGGCATTTCTGACATAGCTACAGTTCTGGAGAGAAGGAAGCAAATGGGTGAAATCTCACTGTGTAATATAGTAGAAATATAATGATGAACCTATCTTTCTAGACAAATATTATTTTTCATTGCTAAAGCTGAAGCTCTCACAAAAGAAACAATGACAACCAGGTCTTCTTCCCCACTAGCAATATGTCTTTTAGAATTATTTTTAAGGATGAGATTATTAGCTGCAAGGGTAAAATTGTTGAAGTAGGCACAGTTTCAGAATGTTCAGCATAAAGCAAGTTTTGCATCCAGCCCTGAATATAGCAGAAATAGCAATTTTGGTGGCTGGCTTTTTTGGTCTCCCTCCCCTCTTATTGGGTTCCAGACACTTTGGATGTGACTGCTTTGAGGATTTTGTCTCTGGCACCAGTCCTGTATTGACAGGACATTTTATTGCTTCGACTGAGGGCTGCAAAGGAAGGCTGGGATTGGGAAAAGTTTCTGTTGGTGTGAGGACTAGTCCCTCACCAGGACTTGTAAATCACAATCTTGAATGGAACTGTGTTCAGTGGAAAGCCAGTACCATACCACAGTATGGTATTTTTATAAGGATGATGAAACAATTCAATTAATTGTTTTCGTTTCTGCATTTAAGCAAATAACAGAATCTCATTCTCTTTACTTCTAATAGTTAACAACCTCTGTCTTCTGTTTCTGTGCTAAGGAAATTTAATGGGGTTTTTACATTCATTGTATAATGGAATTAATCTTATCTGAATCCAGCCTTGATAGTCTAAATCATACTTGCACCTTGGTAAGAGCTCTGTTAGTCTTTAATTACCTTTTCCTATTCATCCGTACTCCTATTCGCACAATAAATATCTTTAATGCCATCAATGACACAATCTCTTTGGCCCTATGATTTCTGTGACTCACCACAGGAGGAAAAAGCTAATACTCATAAACATCCGTATTCCTTGGCTCTAGGTTAGTGCTTCTTGGGAAAGACCTCTCTAAAAGTGCTAGAAGGCATTAAAATTGTTAAAACTTAAGAACAGACTGAGAATTAAGTAGCAAATGTGTCACATAACAGAAAACTATTTATGAAATCCTGAAAAAACTCATGTCTTGAATACGACTTCAAATCTAGTCACTGTGACTCAGAAGAGTATCAGAGAGCAAGGCAGGGCTATGGACAAAGAAAAGATCCAATGCAGGGAACAATTTTCCATGAGGAAAGGCATAGTAGGTTAGGGATGTATCAGAAAAAAAAGAACCTAAAAGTAACAAGATAGGGCATCATACAGCAAAGATCTCTGCAGTCATTAAGGGTACACTGAGATGTTTAGAGAAAAATAAAGAGCTACTTCATCCTGAGAACTAGCAGACATTTAGAGAACTAGTTTTAGCACAAACGAAAGGAACCAAGTGCATTATGCAAATAAACAGATGCAAACTTTGGATCAGGATACTGTCAAGCACAAACACATTCCAAAAGGATTCAAGGGGCATAAGTCCAGGTCTGCAGCCTTCTGGATTTCCAGTTCTCAGCATAATATTGTCCTGGTCAAAAAAACCTCCAAAGAAAATTTGTCCACACAGGTGTGCCATCATTTACCAATACGTAGTCAAACCCACTAAATCATTAGAATTTTCTCAAAACTCAAATTGTCAGGTTTTCATGGCTATTGTTTATGTTTTATTGTAAAGTATGAATTAATGGAATTATCTTTCTTCTCAAATACTTGAAGTTCATAATCACGATCCAGATCTCAATCTCAGTTTATTAATTTAAAATAAAACAAAACAACAAGCCATACTATATGTGCCTGAATTCAGACCTTGGGTTTATCATTCTCTTATCAGTCCTGTTATTCATATTGATAATTCTGGCATCAATTTTCATTAGGTCCTCTTCCTAAGGCTTCAGTCCTAGGCTTTAGCTAAGTGTGCTGATTTTTCCTGCCTAAGGAAAGATCTCCAATATACTGTCTAATATATTCGTCCTCATAGATAAACCACCTCACATCCTGAGACATCATCTTCCATCACACTGTTAAATAAAACCTTGTCCCCCTCATATCCTTCAGGATGCTACTGGAAAGATGTATTGCTTTTTTACATGTGATCTTTGTCTATTTATAATACAAACAACCCACAATATTATTACTAATAAAAATAATAATATCATGGTAAATATAAGAATAATACTTAAAAGTAATTACATAGTACACACTACAACACACAAATCTCAAACAAATATCTATTCTCCTCTCAGTTTTATTAAGGTAGACCCAAAAAATTACTTGAATAACTTCTCTATTAGCAGTGGTTCTCACAAGAGGAAAAGTCACTATCTTCCAATCTTGACTGGCCCAAAGACCCTATAACTGCAATTCAAAAATATCAAAGGATTTTCCTAAGTACTGTGTTATGCTGTACTAGTTCTTGGGTCTATCTGAAGCCCCCAGACCAATAAAAGAGAAATATTCACTGAAAAGGGAACACTTCTGTTTCTTCTTCGTTTTTAAGAATTTCTTAGAACCAAAGAATCAAAGAACATTTTGGGTTGCAAGGGATATTTAAAGGTAGTCTAATCCAACTCTGCTGCTATGGGCAGGAACACCTTCCACTAGACCAGGTTGCTGAAAACCCCATCCTACATGGGCTTGAACACTTCCAGCCGGGGCAGTCACAGCTTCTCTGGACAATTTCTTTCACTGCCTCACCACCCACACAGGGAAGAATTTCATCCTAGACTTTAATCTAAACTTTCTCTCTTCCTGTTTAAAGCCATTCCCCCTTATCCTATCACTCCATGCACTTGACAGAAGTCCCTCTCCTGCTCTCTTGTAATGTCTCTAGGCACTAGAAAGGGCTAAGGTCTCACCAGAGCCTTCCCTTCACTAGATTGAGCAACCCCAAGTCTCTCAGTTTGTCTTCATACCAGTGGTCTCCAGCCCTCTGATCACGTTTGTGTTTTACTCTGGACTAATTCAACAGGTCCTTATGTTGGAGAGGTGGACAGAGTATTCCAGCTGGGGTCTAAGAATAGAGGAGCGGAGTAGAGAATCACCTGTCTGGTCCCACTGTCTACACTTCTCTTGATGCAGCCAAGCACACGTTTGGCTTTCTGGGCTGCAGATGCACGTTGACACCTCATGTCTCATCCAACAGCAGCTGCAACTCCTTTGCCTCGGGGCTGCTCTTGATTTGTACATACCCCCAGCCTGTGTTGCTACTGGAGACTTTCCTGACCCACGTGCAGGACCTTGTTGAGCTTCATGAGGCTCACACAGACCCACTTCTCCAGCCTGCCAAGGTCTTTCTGAACGCCATAACTTCCTTCTGCCCTATCAGCAGCACACCTCATCTTGGTGCCATCTGCTGAAACTTTCTAAGGCTGCACTCAATCCCACTGTGTATGTAATTGATGAAGATATTAAAAAGTATTGGTCCCAGTATGGAACCTTGAGGGACACTATTTGTTTCTGGCTCCTACTTGAGCTCTGAGCCATTGACTGCAACCTATTGGACAAGGCCATCCAGCCAGTATCTTATTGTCCTAGCAGTCCATCCATCAAACCCATATTTCTCCTATGTATAGGTATGCCTGTTCCATGGGAACATATCAAAAGCTTTACAGAAGTCTAGGTAAAGGACATCCACAGCTGTTCCCTTGTCCACTGATGCAGTCACTTCATCGTAGAAGGCCACTAGATTAATAAGGCACAGCTTGACCTTTGTGAAATCATGTTTGCTATCTCTAATCAACTACTTGTCTTTCAACCTATCTTCCATGAGGATCTGTTCCATGATCCTACTGGGCATGGGGCTAAGAACGACTGGTCAATAGTTCTAAGAGTTCTCCTTTTTTAACTCTTTTTAAAAATGAACATGATTTTTCCCTGTTTTCAGTCATGGGGGACTTCACCTGATTGCCAAGAATTTTCTAATATCATAAGGAACTTGGCAACTATTGCATCAGGACTCTGGGATGCATCTCATCAGGTCCCATGGACTTATGTATTCCTCAGGTGGTCTTGAATCTCATCCCACTTACAATGGGAAGGAATTAATCCCCCAAATCCCTGCCTTGATATTCAAGAGTTTGAGATGTGTGGGAAGAGAGATTATCATCAAACACTGAGGTAAAATATTTTTGAGTACCTTGTCCTTCTCCATGTCAGGTCTTACTGGTTTTTCTGTCTTATTTAGCTGTGGGATACATTTACATAAGCTGCATAAACCAATAAGTGATGGAAAGACCTTAAATCAAATACACTAAAAAGAGAACATCATAAATGACATGAATAAAATTTACAATTTTTTAACTAGTAAATTGTGTTTCTTAAACTAGACAATACATACAGCTTTGTCTCTAAGCATACGACTAAATGAAGAGTAAAGTTACATGTAATGAATTGATAACATTGTACCTTGTAAGTCACTGAAAACGAGAGGTTTAAAGTGTAGCTGGTTGAACAACTCTGAGGTCATATCACTTTGACTAATTTCAAAAATTGAAGTAATAAAGCTTCTTAGGCTACCTGACGATATTACTTTTGAGGAAATTTAATGCACTGGTGTGAGACAGTGACAATTATGAAAAAAAAAGTGTAAAATTAGCATGGGTAAACCTGTGGAAAGGCAAGCTGCTTTCCACTGATCAACATGCCTTTAACAAAGCCATTTTTAAAACAATTAATATGTGGTTATTTCTGTTCAGAATTATATAAAAGCAAAAAATGAGGTGCTAAATTAGAATAAATATCAAACACTATCATAATACATTAAAACCAGAATCAGTATAATAACCTTCTTGAGTATTATATTTCAGGTTTTGGGATGCAGGTCCTGTAGCACCAAGAAGATACATAACTGGTAAACTAACAAGCCAACCAAAAAGTTACAAAACTACCTTAGATATTTACGATACCAAACCCAGATGAAAAACAGGAAATGATCCTATAAACATTGTGTTTATGTTTATTATCACCATAAATTTTTAACATCTCTAACACTTTCCATGCTAAATTCTTTAGACAGATCAATCATTTCCTAGGAACTATCAGAAGCTTTACTTTACACAATTGTTCACAACAGCTATGATTAAAAAAAACCTCAGAAGGCATAAAAAGAAAATAATCACCATAGCAGGTCAGCCTAAAGACCTAGTAGCACCTCTAGAGGAGGAAGTGAACATGAAACAGGAGATTCATGGAGAAAACCTGATATGTGGTTACATCTTCTTGACTATGGGTTACATTCCAATCATATTTACTAGCCATGAGGACTTACTATTCATAAACTTAACCAAATCTAACCTATAAAGAGCCTTTGCCTCTATGATATCCTGTGGCAATGAGTTACTCTACACATTTCAGAGATGTATGAATATTACTTTCTTTGTTAATTTTTAGCCTGCTACCTGAATACTGCTTTCAATAAAAGAAGCAGAAAAACACAATTAAACTGAAAATAACTGTTTCTTATATCCTACTTGTCTTCTGGAGCAGTAATAACCCTTCAGCTGCTAGAACAACAGCAGATGTGCAATAGATGTTTTACATCATGTTGCTGTCACCTGGGGACTACCACCTTCCAGATTAGCAACAATATACCACATTACAACATGAAGACTTTAAAAACAAATGCTAAAACAAAAACCAACCAAAACTGTCTACTATAAAGTCTTCAAGACACAATGAGTTGTTACAGGACTTTTCTACTTCCAGTAGTGGGACTGCTTTCCAGCTAAAGAGAGAATTTTGAGTTCATAAGCATGAAAAAGGATAGTGCAGGACACTCGTAGTTAAGCGCCCTCACCAACCTCAGGTCCAGTACTTAATTCCAGACCAGCACAGCACCTCTGTTATCCCGAACCCTGCGCTGCTACAGAGAGAGGGTGGACAGCTGTGTGAGGCAGTGCAGTGGCTCTCATTTTGTGAACAAATGGGGCAAGAGGGAGAGCAAAACTATTTCTAATTGACACCTGTATGTGGAATTGAGTCTTGGGGGTGAAAGGCTAGTGTGGTAATTCTCTACTGCAGTCCAGCTCCAACTACTCTTATTTCTGAACCTAGATGGATAATGACAGGACTATGGGAAAGAAGGGAAAATAATCAACTTTCAACTAATGGAAAAGTGCAAGCAGAAAAACAAGGCAAGAAAAAAATAGTTGCTTTATCCAGTAGTCACATGATGACATGCACTGCTCCAGGTCCAAACTACTTCATCAGAGTACAAAAAAAACCTGTCAAAATCAGAAGGACAAAAGAAGCAAAAATATCACCCATACAGCTATACTAAAAGATAACAAGACTTACTTGAAATAGACACCATAAAAAAAAATATACTCATGTGAGAAACAAAACCTGAACTGACTTGACACTGACTCTGCTAGTCACAGTGGTTATTGTTTCTACATCACATATTTCTTTATCAGATAAGTTATCCTACAGAAGATTAAGTTAGGTTGTCAAGTGGCATTCCTCATGATGATATTATATCATGGGGTAGAAAAATAGTATATAAAAAACAAGAGCATCTTAAAAAAAGTCTCAGAAAGAAACAGTTACCTTTTAACAGGCAGGAAACAACTTTTATGTCTCATATGGAGCATTCTGAAAAGAGAGCCTGCACATGGAATAGACTGTCCATGGAAGTGGTGGAATGACCACTCCTGGAAGTGTTCAAAAGTCTTGTGGATGTGGTACATGGAGTGACTGATTAGCAGTGAACATGGAGAAGCTGGGTTAACAGTAAGACTAGATTTTATATTGTGCAGGATAAGGAAAATAAATTAATTTCTACCAACTAAACTTCAGAACTTCATTTATTACAGTTACAACAGTGTGATTTTTTATGCTAGTGCAACAGCTATCTAAGTTTGATTATGATATGCTAAAGACTAACTATGGTTTTTTGTTTGGTTTGTCATCCATGTCCAGACAAAATTTTGTGAAAGCACAGCATACACTCCACTAACAGACAGCCAAAACTTTTTCAGGAAAGGAGGGGTCGTTAGGATTTGGAAGGATATCTGTGAGCTGGCAAAAATTGGTTGTGCTCTGTTGCCTCACTGGAGTAACGCAGTTCTCAGATGTTAGAACAGAAACGGGTCCAAGCTTTGCAACTGTGTGGCCTGAAGAATTTCTAAAGGCAAAGTACATGTAGATCTAATCACAGGCTACCAACTGCTGTCAACAGGAGTCAAATTATGATCCCTTCTGAAAGGTAGCTGTAAAATCTACCCTTTTACAAGGGAATTCAGCATTGGAAGAGAGGAAAAGAGACCAGGAAACTGTGTCATCCCATAGTTGCTGTACAGCACCTGGCCTGTAACAGCAGGTCCTGCCTTCCATGCCATTTATCACTGAGTAGCTAAACCATTTGTCAAATTTATACAACATAGCAGAGCAAAAAAATGGTCAATAGCAGATCCATTCAGGCCGAGGTGTCTTATGATGACTGGATGCTAAGGGAAAAGGACTTAAGAGACAGGGTAGTATTGTACTTCGTGGCACTGCCAGAGAGCCTTCCAGCTACCACATGTACTCAGGAGGCATTTATATCCACATCTTTATACACATTTTAAAGCCGTTAAGTACATTTAAAAGCAATTTATAACTTCTCCATTGCATGAGAACCTGTGTTCTAAACTTAGTCATGTGAGAAAAAGTGAAGGGGTTTGTCTGTTTTGAATCTGATGCCTCCAAATGCCAACAAGAATAGCTGTCCTCTCTTATTCAGTTTAGCTCCTCTGGGATCTGCCTTCATGTGCCACAAAATCCCATGCAGCCCATCACATTCATTGTGCACTCTGTTGAGTACCACAGGGAAGAAGTTCTGCCTGTTCACTCCTTTGTTATCAAATACTGACCAGGGTAAGATTTCTCACATATTCCAGGTCTTGGTTTATTATGGTTGGTTTTATGATGGTGGTTTTTACATTTTTATGGGTTTTTTTGGTTTTTTTTTTGTGGCTGGTTTGTTGGTTGGGTTGTTGGGTTGGTTGTTTGTTTGTTTGTTTTTGGGGGTTTTTGGTTGGGTGGTTTGGTTTTGGTTTTGTTTTTTTATTTGGGATTTTGGGGGTTTTGAGGTGGATTTTTAGAGTTTGTATTTTTTGGTTGTTTTTTTTTGGTGCTTTATTTTGGGATTTTTTGGCAGTGATGGAAGGCCAGGGGGTGTTGAGCAAATCTACAAATATTAGAAATTTTTCTCCCTGGTATAGATGAAAAGTTTGAATTGCATTCCAGATGTACAGTAGATATTGCTGTAAACATCTCTTAGTGGAGTTATAATGTCATCTGGGTTTGTTATCATTTCACATACATCTCTTTGTTGCTGTACATTTCTGTCCAGAAGCAAAATATTTCAGTCGAGAGAGTCTTGGATCCCCTCAACATTCTTTTCATGCCTCTCTTGTGGCCAGAAGAATGTGATCTATCTGTCTATCTATCTATCTATCTATCTATCTATCTATCTATCTATCATATTAGGATCTAGTTTTAGAGTGTATGTATAAATACTTAATAAACAGTTCTAAAAAAGTTTTGTTTATAAAATAATTATAGAATTTTTTTTGTGGCAGAGAAATTCTTCAGAAATGCTTGATCTTGCATTACTAACAAAATATTAATAACATATTCACCAAACACTGAAACACATTTTAGCTTATTAAATTTCTATGAGTTATTTCTATCTGTGCTCTCAAGCATGAATAAGTTTGTACATATTCTTAAGTGGTCTTATTTACATACACCGTTTCTGGGGAAGGGTTAATTATGGCTCAATGTCAATCAGAAGGGAATATCCTTACTGTTGTATTGAATGTCAAACTTAATTTAAGAACGTGTACTTGGAAGAAAAATTTGTGTTCTGGATGAAATATATAACTCTATTTATAAACTAAAATCTGAAAAATATGAGTAACTTCTAAAGACAATATTCCCAGAATCAGTTGTCCTCCATCACAGTTTAACCAATCAAAAGAAATCATAAAAACACCTATATTCATATGCAACATTTATAAGACTATGAGAGTAGCGTATGACTTATAGTAATGCTAATGAGTATATCTCTAAATTGGTTCACTTGGTTTCTGCATTAAAAAGAAAAACAAACAAAAAAACCACACCAGCACATTTGTGTGCAGAAATTACAAACAATCAGATTCTTAGCTAGTCCTAAGCCTGTTGGCATTCATTTATTTGAATACATGCATTTTGTTATTTGGTGCAGATATGCTCACAATCTACCACTTCCAGTGATACTGAAAAGCAATATTCTCAGCTCCCTATAAGTAATGGAGGAAACAGTCTTCCTCTTTAACTCATGATTCCTTAAATTATATTTCTGAACTATTGTAATATGACTTATTTCACAAATACTAACTAATGAATTATTAAGGATTATAATACTGTTTTTATTTTGAAACATGTCAGCTGCACAGATATGAGTCAAGAAATTCACAACATTTTCCAGAGTATTAGAAGTTCTTTCCTAATCTCTTTATAAAACATTTCTTGTGTATTATATCACCTTTTTCTGAAAACACTGTGCTATCAAATCTTTCCAGTAAATCTTCTCAGAGTCACTTTTGCCCAAACCAATGGACCTAAAAAATAATGTAAAGAAAATGGAACAATAAACAATAGAGATGGAGCATTTAGTCATATGAGGAGACTGAGCCAATAAATAGAAATTCACTACATTATGTTATCAATAAATATGCAGGCACTTATTTTTGCTGGGCAATGTTAAATGGTTAAGTTTCAGAATATTGACCAACAGAAAAAGATTTAAGTTGCAAACAGATTTTTTAGGCAACAAACATGAAGAAACAGATTTTTTTTTTTATGACACAATGTATTAACAATCAAAATCTAACTACAAATGTGAGAGATTAATCTCACTGTGAAAGGCTGCACATTATCTATGGCACTTTGAATCTAGTACCTTATCTGTACCTGAGAAAGTGAATTCCCCAGAGAAAGAATTTTTACCAGTTAGGAAGATTTCAACAAATAGGGGTTGCAATGCAAAGATGAGAAGTTTGTACTTAAACTACTGGGAGCACAGCTGTGGTCCATCCTGAAAGGGATGCAGCACCCAGGATGTCCTGGAAAAGGAGAGGCAGTGGAAAGCATGTCTACTCCAGAGGTTGTGGCAGTCTGGAGGTCACAAAGTAGCAGATACAGGTCAGTAGAGGCTGTTCTCTAAGCACATTGCCACAGGCCATTTTAACCATCATTTTCCTGTCTACCTGTTTGTATCCATGCACAGGCCAAATATATCTTGTGAGTCATGAAGTGCACTTATTTTTAGGCACGTACCTTGGGGTGCAAAGGAGAGCTGAGGGAATAGCAATAACAGTAAAACCTGCAGCAACAAGTATGTGTTAGTCTGACACTAATGGGTACAGTATGGATTTTGTGTCATTTTGCCAGAATGGAGCAGGAGTGTCAAGGCAAATTCAATTTGCTGCTATACTCTTGCAAGAATATCTGCATAACAAAAAGGTCAAGTGGCCCAAAAGAATATCTTTTAAGGTATTAGAGCTGAATGGCTGTGCACAGTCTACCTAGCAAAACTCTCTATATCCCATCCAGCCTACCCCTGCTTTAAATAAAATGGACTATATTCTGCTGCTCTGATCTTTTAAGTTACTCTTTTTTTTATTAGAAAATTAGAAGTGAAAATGGATCTAGAAGAGATGATTTGTGACAGCCATGGCAGATTGTGCATCTGACAAGTGTAAGCTCTAAGAATAAAAGAGCTTTTGATAATTTTATTCTAAGTGACATTCGATGGGATTTAGGCTTCTACATTACTCAGACACTTTTGAAATTTTTCCCCATAAAAGGAAAAAAAACAGAATCCATTCATCAGATGAGAATATTTCAATCCTAACTCCAAACTGCAACAGTTGTCTCAGAGAGGCAGCTTCAAGATGTAGCAGTGGTTCATACTAGAAATGACACAGCAAAAAAGCCTGCCAAGCCGAGGCAAAACCTTCCCTTCTTCTGCCACTCAGATAAAGGCTCTCATACAGACTATGAGGTGTCTGAGGTCTTTAGTTTTGATGACTGATTCACCCTCCTACTGAATGTTAAGAAAGCACAGATCAAAACCATACTGTTTCCTTTTTAGACCTGAAAGATGGGATTAAACTAATAAACGTCGAGAAAGAAGCAATGAAATCACAAGGACATGAAAATTACTGAAAGAAAATTAAAGTGCTGACATTACTGCATAAGTGGATGATATGTTGTTGTGTGGTTGGTTTATTTTAAAAATACCTCAATAAATTGCAATCCACTCTGACCTTTCTTCAAGTATTAAAAACATGTCAGGAAAACTCAAGACGTTTATTTCCTGCTGGCAACTTCCAGAATAAAAGTGCTGTACAGAAAAGTCAAGTTGTGCAATCACATTTAGATAAGATGCATAAACAACAAAAACATTTATGCTACCCATAAAAATCTTAATCTCCTCAGGTCCCTTTGGACCTGTTTTTTGTTGCTCTTTGCCCTATAGAGCTACTTACACAAGTACAGAGAGGTCATAAGGTTAGGGCAAAGACAAATTAAGTCTCTTTGACCAGAGAGGAAAGCCTGTGCAGGTGGAAAAGTGGTTGATATTTTTAATCTAAGGTGTTTAGCCACACAGTTCCCATTGAAACTAATTAGAAGTGAGCAGATTATTCTCTCACCTTGCTTAAAGAAGCCTCAAGCACATAGTATTAATGAGTAAAGGGATGCAAGAAGAAGAAAGTGAAAGCCCCATAAACTTTTTAAAGAAAAATAGTCTAAGCTGAATGTGTGTTTCAGTTTTAAGAGCCAAAAGATTTGGATGTTTTGTTTAATTTAATTCATATCAATACACAAAGCTTATTAAGACTATTCAAACCTCTTGGGTTACTTTATAAGCATGAATTATTTCATAAACATACCCTGTAGCTAAAGGTGTATGCAGGCACACAAGGAAAAAAATAAAGGAAGGCAATAAACAGCAAAAAAACTTGCAAATTGAAATTTAAGTCTGTAACATCCCCTATTTTTTCTCTCAGATATTGGTATAAAGCCAATATCAGCTTTATAACTTGAAGTATAAGTACAGATATACAATGGTATTCCCTTTCCTAGGAAATTTAATGCCAGTCATATTAAATATATTTGCAGTTCAAAGCTGTGAAGATCAGGTTCCCAAAAAATGCTTTACCCATTAGTTGGCCAGAAAAGGCTGCCTTTTGGTAATTTCCCATTTCCATTGGGGTATACTGGTATATTTTTATATTTAATAGATTTAGCTATAAATCAAAGGATCATCATCCTCATCTTTAAAAGAAACCTATTTCCCAAAAAGAGTATCATTGTCACTGGATTATCCCTGGAAGCATCACCTTAGACATGGCTTTCCATGGAAAGTGATTACCTCTTTCCAGCAGCCACCAGAGGTAAGGAGCAAACTGATGGACGTTGCACACTTTTTCCCAGTTATTTTTAAATTCATGCAGAGACAAAATTTTAAGTCCCAAGCCTTTCAATTACCCCAGTTTGCTTTGAAATAAATAATGTTGAATGGCCAATCAGAAGTCAGGTAAGACTTTAATTTCTGTTTTGTGGAAAGAAGAAGCGACAACTTGTAGTAGTATTATGTATTTTACTAAGCATATCTTTTTTAACTAGTTGTTCACAGCAATGAAAATTAATGTTTTTATTCCTCTTAAAATTTATAAATGCACTTAACTAAAAGAGGGGAGACCTTATCAAGCAGCACAGAGTGTAATAGTGTATTCATTTAAGATATGATGGTTTTTTCTATTAAAAAAAGGACCCCTCCAAAATCAGGCATGGTGGCCTCAAATTTTCTTCTTCCTTTCTTGTTTCCATTCTTTTCTGGAACGTTTGCATTATTTTCTGAAATCTAGGGCCCACAAAAAAAGTACTGAAATAAGTATTATGGCTTTCTGCATCAAGTTCTATGATGATGTGTTTTATTTTCATTGGTGGAAGCAGGAGGCACTTCAGAGCCTCCTTCAGAACCATGACACTGTCTTGATCTATGCGTCCATGCTATTGTTTTTACTCACCTTTCACCTCCCACTGTATTTGTATTAGATAATCACAGCATCACTAAGGATGACTATCTAACCAAAAGATAAAGAAATTTACTTTAAGGAGACAGGCATTCAGTTCTGTTCAGTTCAGTTCTTGTGGGTTCCAACGATGCAAATAAAGAATGGCTTCCTTCAGGCTTTTAAATTAACACATAGCTCTTTATCACCATCAGTCTGTGGGGCCGCACTTTCGCAGATCAGACCTATATACTTGGTTATGTTTTTGCATCACTATAGTTGGCTATGCTAATGATTTCCAAAACAATATACAAGAAAAATTAGCAGAAATATGTAAGAAAAAGAAGCTAGTCCTTTCCAATTTCTAAATGCCCCAATTTGTTGGCTTACGGCAACAGCGTGTTGCCACACGCACATAGGTAGAGAGGGGAAAAGTTCAAATACAGCCGGCACAAGAATAAGACACTAAAGAGGCCAAATGTCGGTAACCAACATGGTAATTCACTTTATTTACTATTAAGAAAGAGAGCGAGGTGGAAAGATAAGAAAGTAAAGAAAATCAAAGGATAACAGAAAGCAAATGACAGTCACCACCACGGGTCAGAGTTGTCCCACAGACCCTTCTCCAGTCTGTTGGTGGGGAGAGCTCTGTCAGACTTGCTGTGCACCCGATTATACAATGGCTCAGCAGTGCTTTATGGCAGCAACAATCATGTCCCGTTATCTTCAACTGCAGATCTTACTGACAGCTGGGCAATGCTGAAACAAGTCACTCTTTAACACTTCTCTACACAGCCTTCTTGAGAACAACGGGCATAGACCAACTGGTGAAAAGTTATTTTCACTTTTTAGCATTTCAGTGTCTTTTTGCAATAAACAAAATTTGTTACATGTGTTCTGTATTGTGACAAAAATCTACTAAGGTCCATCTACTACAAAAAGACTTCTGAAAAATCCAAAACCAATGGCAATTGTTACAACACAAAGAAATTTATAGATAAGTCTAAAGGTAAGGAAAGCAAAGTTAACAGATGGGATTTTACTGCCAGTTCAAAACTGGGAGCTAAAATACAGCTTGATGATGTTCATGATTCTATTCAAAGTTTATTTAAAAGAAAAAAGAAATTGTACATGTTTAACGATGTGGTTATTTACATTCTGTGCTAGGTGCATTAAAGCACAAATAAAAGACACCCCTTCTGCCAAGAATTCGTGATCCAATTTTATGTCTCACAGATGAAAAAAAAAGGTGGAACAGGGCAAGAAGAAAAGACTTTACAACACCAAACTTATGCAATGTGTTGGAAACATTCATGTGTCCTGTCATCTACACATTGTTTGGGTCTCTTGCCTATATACTTTTCTCATTTACTGTTTGATGCAGTATTCTGGCAAAGAAAAATTGACTGATAGAACTTGGACTGGAAGGGGTTTGTGTTTTCTGAAAAAAAAGGAGGCTTTGTCTTTACAGAACTATGAAATACTTTGGTGGAGGATGAAGGGGAGAGGGGAGACACACACAACACCCAAAGAAACTTCAAAGGGCCCAAAGAATAACTGGAAAAATTAAGGGAACCTAGAAATAGAAGTTAAGCAAGGACATCTGATAGGTAGGTCCATGCAAAACTGTGCAGACTTTTAAAAAATACACTTTATAGCCAGAAGAATAACTGGAAGATGTCATCATATGGAAAGGTCAGTAAAAAGATAGATTTGAGCAAGTGGAATAAAGTGTGGAGAACAGAAATGAGGGGGGTGAGTATCCCCTGGAGAAAATAACTGTACCCAAATAATGTTTTGATCACAATGGCAGGGGTAGGTGGATTTACAAACTCAAATTTCCTTGGGCTCACCAAGGAAAAAATCAGAAATAATTCAACTCCTCCAAGACTGACAAAAATCCATAGCAAATTGTCACTCATGTCATCCTTAGGAATAAGAAGGCCTTGGTTATTTTATCTGTTTAGATGCTCATTTTTAACACACTAAATTTGATCTTGAGCCTGTTTGTGAATACAAAAAAGAAAGAGAATAATGAAAACATGAAAAAGCAGGACTCTCTAGGTAGCTGTTACACAGAGAGACTGTATGAATTTGCCACTTTCTGGAATTTTTATATATTCTGAACATGCAGAGCAGACTGCTCTGGTTTCCACACTTAATGAGCTTGCTTTTTGACCTCCATATGACCTTACTTAAGCACTTTTTTCTTAAAGAAAGAAGTCTGGATGCTTACTTCCAGTAAGTTTAGTGGAAAAGAATCATGTAATTTCTTGGCTCATGAGAATTCAGAGCTGTATGGTTATTTGCAACTCTTTGTCATAGGCTTACTGTTTTACCTTTGGGCAACATAGAGTTTCCTTTTGTCTCTGAAACCCTGTTTTTAAAAGGGAACAGATCCTCTAGTAAAGTTATTGGTGAAACAAAAACCACTAGATACCTTGAAATACCAGCATTTAAAATGCTTCAAAAGTGCTTAACTGTCGTACAAATAAAAATTTTACTTGACAACAAAGGGATAAGAGCAGGATGGGTAGAGGAGCAGAGATTAAAAGCATGTGCTCAGCTAAAGACAAAAAGAAACATTTGCTAATTCATGTATACACTTTGCAATTTGCATTGACATTTATATTTTCTCAACATCTCATGTACTGAAATCTCTTGCTTGTCCTTTAATCAAAGCATTCCTTGGTCTCTCTCTAGGTTGTCTTGGCCTTTCTTCTGTTTCCCATGTGCATGTCAACTGCTAGCAAAAACATCACAGGCTCTAGAAGACTTCCAGACTCTTTTCCCATTTCACAGTATGATTTGCTGAAAAATAACAGAAAATAGTTTATAAACAGCATAAACAACATAAACTACAAAAGAAGGGTAGTGAAAGTAGGTACACAGAGGAAGCAGGGGTACACTGGTGGCTGGACAAGAGTGCTGGGTCCAGTTCTGGGGTTCCCAGTATGGGAAAGAAATGGTCATTTTGAACAGATTCCAACAAATGTCCACTGAGGTAAGTAAGGAAATGGAGCATTTCTGCTCTGAGGAAAGGTCGAGAAAACTGTGACTGTTAGAAGGTTCAGGGGAATTTTACCCATGGATACTAATACCTGAAGGGAAAATATAATGCAGATGCAGCCAGGCTCTGTTCAGTGGTACCCATTGAAAAGCCCAGAGGCTTTTTTCAGTATTTGCCCAGAGGCAAATACTGAAACACATAAGGCTCCAGATGGTTATCAAGATATACTTTCTCACTCTGAGAGTGACCAAACACTGTCACAAGTTGCTTGTAGAGATTGTGAAGTCTCTACTCTTGGAAAGATTCAAAAGACACCTGAACATGGTCCATAACCTCTAGATGGCTTCCTTGAGCAGGGGACTTTGACTAGATGACCTTAAGTGGTCCCTTCCAACCTCAGTGACTCTGGAATTCTGTGATTAAAGAAATTAGGAGGAAATTTGGATGTCAAACGAAATTGAAAAAGCACTAGCAGAACTCCTGCACAGAAGATGTAGTTTGTGAAGTCCATACATTTTGTGTACAGAACAAAGCAAATGTTTGGACTAAGGTTAGGAGACCTCAAAAGGGTCAGATATTGAAATATTATATGATTCCATCAGTGCTTCAACAACAACAACAACAAATCAACAATGATATGAGGTGTCGCTATCAGACTCGCAAATAGTCTCATGCAGTTAAAATTAGTAGGGTATCAAATGAAGTGGAAAATGACTGTAGCTAAGTGTTATTACTGCTCATAGCAAACAGGATTTCAAATTAATAAACATGAATATATCACTCCACTGTACTTTGTGCAATAATGAGGAATGCTGATGTTACACATGCATAAAATGTCAGATCACAGTGTGACAGAACAATTCTTAGCAATGCAGAGCAATGTGCAGAAGCCCAGAAGACCTCCACTGAAGAAGTCACCCAATGTGAAATCACCCAGATGATCCCATCCAAACTGTTTATTCTAAAAGGTATTGTGAAATCTGAACTTGCAGAAAGAAAAAAGATCAAAAGTGTAGCTACACAATAGAACATATTCTTCCTCATCTCCTCCTCTCATAGAAAGAGAAGAAGAAATGCTTTCTGACTCTCAGAGAACTGCTTCCCTGTGTTTTAAGTATGAAGAGGCCAAATGTGGTCCATTTACTGCTATTCCAGGGTGGTAAGGGAGCTTCTTAGAGTGGGGCACATCCACAATAGCAGGAAGATAAATACTGTCTATTTTCAACATGTGAAAGAAAACCTCCAGCATCACATAACATGTAAGCTCTTTATCTGTTTTTCTTATCTGGTACCATTATTTGGCCCCAATCCTGCAAGCAGCAGGAAGCTTGATGGTCTTAATTAGACCTTAGCACAATATTAGCCTCAATGTTTGTGAATCTGAAAGCAGGAAAGGCACTCACTTCGGAGCTTTGAATTCATTCATATAATTTAGTCCCTTCCAAAATTTCATTTTCAAATAGTGCAAAAAATTAACCCTTAAAATAGTATGCAGAGATGTCTCTGTTTTTTATCCACTTAGGGCAGTCCAATCTATTATCTGAGGTCACTAGTCTGAAGCTTCTATGTGACATGTGCTATAACTAAATATATGTACTAGTTAGCATCTATTTGTGTTGCAAGCCAATTGAATTTGGAAATGATTTGCATCTGCGTACTTACATAATTTGACAACTTTGCCCATTCTCAACTAGCTTATTTTTAACTTGCTTCAGGGACTCAGAAATGGTAAATAGTTACTGCTTACACTGCACTAGTGTACAGAGTCTACTGCATTCAACTTTGCAAATAAGACTGAGCTCCCATTGGAGACTCCATACTGTGAGTTCTTTGCTCCAAAAAAGTTTAAACATGAAAGGATGAACAGAAATGAAACAGCAGCACTAAGAAATGACTTGCCTCATTCATCATATTCATGTCCTCTCTGTTAGGCTCATAATGCCTCTCAAGTGGTAACATTTTTTTCTCCTTAACTTTTGCATTTAACTTTCCTCAGCTCATTTTCTGCAATTTCTTTTTAACTTTTAAAAATATCATATGACAAATTTTGAGGATCTAAACGTTTTTCCAACAGACACGTTTGTTAAATTAATTTCTAATTCAAAATGTCATGCTTTTGCACTTCATGCATTCAAAATGTCATATACAAGTGCTGTGGCAGCAGACTATGGAAATCTTGGCTTGTAGAGGGGAGATGGGAAAGAATATAGCAACAAATGCTCACACATATTTATAGACTATTGTACATGGAGACAGACACACAGCAGGTAAGGCTAGGACAGAAAGGGATGCAGTTCTTCTCTAGGGCCCCTGCAGGATCATTTAGAACTGCTGAAATACTGCTGGTTACAATATGACTTTAAGCTTATTTGCCAGTATGGCTAAAAATTCCCAGTTTTGGTCAGACAGTCAGTTTTCTGTACCTTTTTACCACCAGGTCTGCTGTCTCCTAACGGCACAGCTAACCCTGCTGCAAAGTGTTCTACAGCGCTGTGCTGTTAACAGCAGATCTGCTGATCTGCAGCAAGCTGAGCAGAGGAGGCCAGAGAAACAGCATGAAACAGGGTCTATTAGTTATGGAGCTCAAGGCCATTTATTTGGCTTGTTCCAGCTTCTCCACATAGCTCAGTGGTCCAAAACAGCCATCAAAATGGTCTAATACTCATGCACTTGGCAATCCTGGAAGTATTCTCAGTATTCTTCTCTTCCTCCACTTCATGCTCCTCCTTACTTCTCCAGACTGGAAAGCCAAACTTTTCAATAACAACGGGAGTAGCCTTTGGTTGTTGCTGGCAGGTGGCAAAGTAGTATCTCTAAGAGAGATCTGCAGTCTGCCAGTCTTTTCTGAAGGTGTTACTGCTGCCACCTTCTTCAGGTACACCTCTAGATCTTCAGAGAGTGTTTAAACACTTTCCTAATGCTTCTTTTTAATTTAACCAGTCACAGGTGCTGGCAAGAGGCTGCATTAAGTTTTTATCCCTGGGATTGTGCGAAGTGAATATATTCAGGTAACACAAACACAACCATGACCCATGGCTGAAGTGCAAAGAGTAGATTTATTCCATCTCCCTGGCTGGAGGATTCCAAAAAACCAAGCAGAGACACATGCACTGCTAAGTTCATTTTAGCAGGGGCAAAAAGGACAAGGCCAGAGCCCTGCATTACATACCCAAGAGCCTGGAGCATGCACAAATCTTCACCAGGCTGTGTTCTACAATCTCAGAACTCTCTTATCTCTCTTCCCCACTTACAACGAGGCCCCAGTCTGTGAAAAAGGCTTTTAAGTCTTTAACAACATCCTGTTATCTACTCTGAGAAAATTCCGATTTTTTTTTCAGCAGACAGAAAACATCTCAAAGCAAACATAAGTACTGAATTTTCTCACACTAAGCATTTTCTAACATCTCCCAGGTACGGGGTTGGTCTTTAAAAGAAAACAATTCTAAAAACAACTCATTTTTCTCTCTCCTTGCCAATCTTCAGTTTTTCAACTCTTTCCTCCCCATAGGTATCATTTTTAACAAAAAATGGTGTACTTATTAAAATGCCTAGGAAACTATTGTCTACATGGTTTCAGTAAACTTCATTAAGATACTTTGTTTTAAATATTCTCAGTCTAAAAGAAAATCATAAAATGTTTACTACTCACAATCCAACTAAGGACTTCAGAAAACTATTCTAGAGACAAAAGTACCTGTAAACTTTTATGTTTGCATATTGTCAGAACAGTAATGTAAATTTTCTTTTTAGAAACTGGGGTTTTTAAACCAACAACAAAGAGTCAACAATCCAGAAACTGAGGTAGCTTCTCAGTCTATTTCATCACAGCCTTGAGTGAAAATAGAATTTAGCACCCTTCCCCTTAAATACAACTTCATGGTAGCAGAGAACAATAATGCAGACAGACAAAAAGTGACAACCTTTCTCACCTTGGGGCACTGCAAGACTGTATTTCACAAGATACAAAAAGATGAGAGAAAAGGTCATTTTTTGCTGCCCTTTTTTTTTTTTAATGTTTCTAGTCCTGAAATTCATCTGCAAAGCAAGAGAGCCTTACAAAAAAAAGAGGTCAAACACAAGAAGAAGAAAAGGAAAACCTTCTCTTTTTTTACATGCTACTCCCACAATTTTGATTATATTAGAGTTTAGATGCTAACAAAACAACTACTTTGCAAAACAAATTGATACTGAATCACTCAATACTAATGCTATAGTGGCCTCTAGTAAATAGTAGGGCCATCAGAGCTGTGATTTCCCCATGACTGCTTATAGCAATTCAAGGTATAGCTGGTGATAAGAGTTTGTGGAAAAAGCCTAACACCAACAGCAAGCAGGAAAAACAAGCCACAATGATCACAATTCTTTCTGAAACCTTTAAGATATTGTCTAGTATCCATCTTTTTATTATATATGTGTACACTATAATTCCAAATTTCTGTAACATCACAAGTCAAAACTGTATTATGACAGGCACATGAAAATAATAACTTTCCTGGACTCCGGACCTCATCTGACTCTCACATAGTCCCTATCACTCGTATGCAGAACTTGTCCCAGCCACAGAACAAGGGACCTGCCTAAATTAAAATTGAAGAATCATATTGAAATAAAAGCTCAAGAATAGTATCCAAAAGTAAATGATTTTTTAATTCCATCTGTAATTAGGGTGATTTATTATAAATATACATTCTCTAGGCACGTAGCTACATCCGTGCACGCACCCTTGCACCCTTGCACACATGCACACACACCCTCCTTATTTTTGTAAGTTCACATCTACATGCATTTAGCTGAAAATCTCACTCTCCAATAGAAAGCAAAGAATAAACTAAGCTAAAATTCAAGAGGAAGAACTGGACCTCTTGGGCCATTGAAGTGTTAAGGCTGAATAAAGCTCTTAGGCATAACTGATATTCCACCTATATCTTTGTAAGGCCACACACAGGACCTTTTTCCTCTTAGTTCACAAAGAGTATAAGCCTGAAAATTCTTAGGATACTACAAAGGTTCTCTAAGTCTTGGCCTGGACTATTGTGTTTTGGGAGTGACTACTGATAATAAAAGTCGAATAGAGATGTAAGATGCCAGCCCAAATGCGCAATACAAATCACTACTGCCATCACAGACACAGAAACAAAAGGACATGTTTGAGGTTTGAACGTGGCCCAATCTCTAATGCAAAGGAATTGAGAATTCTGTGAGGTACCTGCCTTTGCCATCAGATTTGTTACCACTTACTTAAAATTAATTTGTGAGTCTCCAGGTGTTTCAGTATATATAAACATCTATACATGGAAAGCAAAACAAAGGATGAGAGAATAATCTCTTGTCTTTTCATACCAAATGCTTCAAGACCAAAGGTATAGGAATAAATGTTCAAGAAAGAAAGGGGAGGGGGAGAAAACACAAAATGAAAAAGGAAGCATACCTTTGCAGTGAGATGTTTCTGAAGCTTATAGCTAAATCTGCTTCTTGTGGTTTACTGAACTCTGATCATTTTTCTTGAAGGATTAGTGGCAATTATCATTAAGGCTCAAGCATTTAACTGTGACTGCTGCAATAAATCTTATTAAAATAACTGAAACATACTTTTTTTGCATGTGGCAACCTGTCTCTGAATCACAACCATCTGTACAGAGTTATTGCCTGGTGCACACAGATGGCAGTAAAACAACTATAAAGCTATACCATTCTTTAATCATAACTTCTAACACAACTAAACAAAGTGAAATTTGAGTCAGACCATTAGCATTTGAAAGACTATATGATGACTGTAATTAACAAGTACACTTTAGAATTCCTTTATAAAATGTTTTATTGGTTTCTGATTGAAAAAATAGTAACAACACTTGCACTGGGCAAGTGTTTCCATCTTTGACAGCTCACTTAAAGAAATCATATGTTAACAATAGAATCTCAGTCTTAAAGTTTTTATACTGCACAGCTCCCTTACAGATTTAAAATGACAGTGAAAGGTAGTAGAATAATTTATTCCTTCTTGCTTAAGGCACAGAATCATGAATGCTTCAGGTCAGTAACTGCAGGGCTACACTAAACCCCTGTCACTCCAAATCAGTTACAAAGCGAGCATCTGTACTCTCTGCGTAGCCCTCAAGGAGGAAAAAAAAAAAAAGCACCAAAAAACCTCCCTGCACAATACGTACAAATGCTAGGGATCTGAACATGAACAGCTCCTAAATGAAGCCAACAGACAGCTTCACAAATGTCTCTCTTCTGTATAATACTGCAATACCTGCTACATCCAGTACCATCTATTAGATAGAAGGCACCTGAATATTTCTAATTCAGATGCCTGAACTTATACTGTAATTTTTCTTGGAGGTGATACGGGAATTTATACTAGTGGCTGTTAACCCATTCAAGATCTTAAAAACGCAGTCACTGGACAGGTTTTGAGATCTGTAAGACTATTACTAAAATATGGTCTCCTATAGAGACATATTAATATTTCTGCCATAAGATGTCTTTGCTTTACCTAAAATACAGCTTACTTTTTGAAATACTTCATCCTTCATCTCCTGCTCACTTCCAAAGAATCTATGGGCACCAAACTTCCTTCAGTTTTATTACCCCACTTTTACCTAAAATAACATGGAGAAGAACAGAGAATCACAAACAAATATGTTTCCATGGCTTGAAAATTTACCATTTATCGTCTGACCTGCATCAAGTAATAACGGAATACTTTTACTCATTACAGAAGCAAAAACAAAGGCGAATCTTGTTGTACTTAAAATGAACTAGAAGCCTGAACATGGTCAGTTGCGTAGCTCATGGGAAGAAAGGGAGCTTGTCAAGCCATGGTGACTGGCTGCAAAACCATTAATATTTCAGAAAGCATTTTACAGCATCCTCTGGTTGGTTCATTGTGAAGAGAGCTCTCAGAGAAATCAAAAAGGAACTGAAGAAGGCAGCAGGTCCCCAGATAAAGGCTGCTTGTACTATTTCGTAAGATTGTCAAAGCACCAGATGAAAATGAACAAATTTAGATTTAAAGTACTTGAATAGGCTGTCTTGGTATTTAAATAGATAACTTGGTCTCTTAAAGTATGGATCAGCTACAGAAACATTTCACAGAATATACAATAGAAGTTTCATTAGGAAATTATTCACCAAAATGTCTACAATGTTTGTCTCTTACAAACACCTTGTTCTTGTACAGTATTAAACAGGCACATGTTTATCTCAGTCCTTTGTCAGTTCTGAGTACAAATAATAGGAGACAGCTGTGGTGAATGTATATGTATCTTGTGAAGCATAATAGCAATTCCTTGATGGGCTTTGGGTAAGCATTTGCCCTCCCTGGGGCATATTTGAACTGTTTGCAATTCTCTGCTGCCAGCTACACAGCTTGCTACCTGTCAGGAACTGGAATTGGCAGAAAACAGCTGGTAGAAATCAATGGATGTGCCAGTTCTGGTTCATCCAGCAGAGATACCATGGAACAGTGCCGCAATTCTGATTGGAATTAGGCAGCACAAACAGGTTTTATTTGCTCATATCTTCAGTGCCTTCTCAGTCAGGGAATATTCAGGTTCAGATGATGTTAAGTGATTATTAAGTTTTAAAACCTGAAATTCACATAACAAATAATAGTAGAAATCAGTTGTAAACTGGGAAAAAGCCAGTTTCTCTATAAGTTACACCACAAATCTCATTGTGAGTCTGTGTCAAGAAATGTCAGCACTGCTATTGGATGTGTCAGTCCTGGGAACATGAAAGAAGAGCTCAGAGAAACTGTAGAGCTTTAAGGACAGCAGCCTTCAAATGCAAGAACAATCTAACCTAATACTCTGTAAGGTAGGAAAATAAGGAAACCAGTCTGCCTTGGCAGATAACTCATGATAGAGCTCCAGAGCAAGGGTGGGAGGATGATGCAGGGACTGCCTACAACAAAATTTGGAAGCATTGCCTGGGCATGGTATTAGGATGCTGTAGGGAAAACCCTAGCTTAATTGAATATTTGAAAGGAATTTCAAAAGCAAAAGGAAGCGCTTCTGCTTTACATCAACCATAAAAGGCTGAACAAAGAAAAAGTAAAGACATTGTTGAAGAATGTGGGCGATTTCCAAGAGCAGACACAGATGAGGATGAGTTACTCCATACCTTCTTTGTCACGATTATCCCCATTAACTTCTCTCAGGTCTCCATGCTTAGGAGCAAGATTTATGGAGAAAGACTAAGACCAGGGCATGAGCATCCAGCCAGAGATTACCAGAGACAACTTTATCCATAGAAATCCACTAATCCAGACAAAAAGCATTCAAGAAAAAGTGGAAAGCAGCTGATGTTCTTGCAAGGCCACCCTCCACCATCTCTGAAAGATGATGGCATTCAGGGAAGATTCCTGACAATGGGAAATGGGCAAACATCACAGCCAAAAGGGGCCTTTTTTGAATACGAGGTTTGACTAATAATATCTTAAGATCCGTTCCAACCTGAATGATCCCATAAACCTTTAATAGAATAAGTAACTCATGGCAACGAATGGAAAAAAAAAAAAAAGGATTAGATGAATAGAGAGATAGATAGATTGATACCTACCTGTTTAGATAAAAAATACGTGTACATATAACCCTCTCTGTCAGATTTTATACCTACAAATTGGTTTAGCATCACTGAGTTAGCTTTAAAAAGAGAGGGAAGAATACCTGGAGAGAGAGGGAAATCAGTTTTTAAATACTTCTGTTACATCATCCCCTATCAGATGTACACATGCTGTATAAGCCCCCTACTTACGTACTCTAGAGCTGAAAATGTCATTTTCACACAGGATACAGTAAGAAAAACAACATCTGCATATTGAAGGACGAAAACAAAAGAACTACATGAAAAAAAAAGGAAGAGAAAATTGGATCTGATTGGAATTAATTGCATTTTAATATTTTTATCACAGAAGTTATAGGTTTAACCAAACTTGGCCAGGCCAAGTAAAAACTAGAAAGTAGAAATTAGGTGGAAAAAGAAGACATAGAGACATCCCAACGCAGTTTGGAAGCTAAGCAGAAGGTCATGTTAATAATTTCTAAGTGTGAAATGAAGAGGCTGCCTTTCAAAACTAAACAGGGCAAGCTGACCTGATGCTAGTCAGGTGTGGAGGGTTGACCGTGAGCAGACTCCAGGTGTCCATCATTTTGCTTCTCAACAGGACAGGAGAGAGAAAGTATAACAAAAGACTCAAAGGTCAGGATAAAGACAAGGAGGAATCACTCATCAGTTACCATCATGGACAAAGCAGACTGGACTTTGGGGAATTAATTTAATATATTACTAATCAAGAAGAGCAGGATAATGAGAAACAGACACAAATCTTAAAACACCTTCCCCCACCCCTCCCTTCTTCCTGGGCTCAACTTCACTCCTCAGTCTCTCTCTCCTCATCCTGAAGTGGTGCAGTGGAATGGTGAAGGGATGTTGTGGTCGGTCCATCACAAGTTCCATCCTTCTCATGGGGAGGATTCCTCACTCTCTTCCCCTGCTCTGGGATGGAGTCATTCCCATGGGAGAGTGGGGTACAGTCGTCCACAAACTGTTCCAACAGGAGTCTTTCCACAGACTGCAGTTCTTCACAAACTGGTCCAGACTAGGTCCCTCCCACGCGGTACAGTCCTGAAGGAACAGATTGCTCTAGCATGGACCTCTTCAATGGGGTGTAGTCTGTCAGGAAGTTGTTTCTCCAGTATGGGTCCCCCCCAGGATCACAAATCCTGCTAGCAGGCCTGCTCCAGTTGTTGTTGCACATTTTTTCCTCCTTCTTAAATACATTATCCCAGAGATGATACCAACATAGCTGATGGATTTAGGCTTGGCCTTGGCCAGCCATGCGTCTGTCTTGGAGCTGGTTGGTTTTGCTCCTGTTAGATATGAGGAAAACTTCCAACATCTTCTCACAGAAGCCATCCTGGTAACCCCACAGCTACAAAACCTTGCCCTGCCAACCCAGTACAGCTAGTTACACTAACTTTGGCTGAATGACACCAGTTTTTCATGGATGCACATGCACACAAACACATGTGCATGCACAAGGAAAATGAAATTATGAAGGATACAAGCTTTTGTAAATGCAACATAGAAATGTGAAAACAGCAATTTACACTCTTACAGAACCTCCTTGTCTTCACTGTTAGCGCTACGGTTCTAAGGAGTCAGCTCTGATGGATTCTTCTGTTGCCCATGCTAAATGTACGGTACCTATGCATTTCATCTCATCTATGAAGAATGCAGGTCAGATGCAGTCTTACTCACGCACACACAAATTCACATCAAGTATCACAAACACCCACAGAGAACTCAGAATCTGCCTAGGTAAGACTACTGGTTTTGTAAAGTGACCTTTACTTTAACAATAGTCAGCAGACATCTGGGAGCTAGAGCATCTACTCACTTAAAATGGAGCCCCAAGCTTGATTTGACAGTAATTTATTATTTATTATGTTTATTTATAAGATGTTGTTCATAAACTGCTATAATTCTATTATATAAATTTGTACTTAATAATCAATTACATTATTGAAATAAAATAATTTATTGACGAGAACATATCACAAGTGTTGTCTCCCAGCCATATGTTCAGTAATTTTGTAAAGACCATTGAGAATTGATAGCAGGTGAAAGAGAGATGTGGTCAATTTGCCGATATTTATTTTATGGTTCACGGTGGACAAAGAAATCTCCATTCTTTCATGGGTGTTCTTTAATAAAACAAAGCTTTCAAAGCCAACCGAGTTGTAAAGAGCTATTTTCAAAATACAATTAAGAAAAAACAAAAAACAGTATATGAACCTTGTATAGGTAAAGGCAGGTTTTTATATAACTGTTCCCTGGTGAGAGACTTGTGATGAAATCAAGGTGGTAGAATTGCACAATTATCCCAGGTCTAAGAAGAAGGATGTGGGAGAGTCTGGAATGCTGATGGCTCAAACAATCAGGGAGCAAGATGCCCACATGCATGGTAACCCAGGTGCAGAAGGAGGGCACACGTGCCAGCTCAGGCGACAGGATGGCTGTTGAGTAAGATAAGAAAAGAGGCAAACCCTTCGAGGCAGGGTACTGTTTCTTTGTCTTCACTCAGGTGAACTCAGCTGTGGTAACTCCCCAGTTATGGCCCCATAATAGGCTATAATTGACTCAACCACGCTGATGTAATAGTCAGCTGTAATGTATTAGAAGGTGTCAGACTCCTGAAATGGCTCATCATCCAGTATTACAACACCCAGTACAAAACTCTTCATTCCAGGCGTGGTACTGAGGTGTTTTCACCTAGCCTAAGCATAATATAAACACAATGGACTTTGTGTTTCACAGACTTCTTCTATCACCTCCCATTGAATCCAGAGCATCATTTCAGCCAATGGACAACTAAATTGCAGCAATAAAGTCTTGATGCAAGATCTGTGAGTGATGATATGTTTTTACTCCTTCCTTTGTTTCTTTGCTCCTTCTTTCCTGTAATAATTTTATGTTTTCATACTGCTATATTACTATAGGCAATAGTAAGTAAAAGGGCTACATACCTGCTTCCTATTGCAACCATATCCTTCTAAAATAAACGCTACATAAATACATTTACAAACACCCGTCCGTTTTGTTTCACTCTAGTCCACCCCAAGAGATCTGTTAAGAAGAACCTGAGTGACCCTTGCCTTCCGGGGGAGATCTCAACACCTGGTCTTCAGAGATCTCTGAAATACTGTCCCAGTTGGAGGACAAACTACAGCATCTTCTAACTTGTTGCAATAGTGCACAACACAACAACAAAATCACAACTATGATTGTTTAAAAGAAAACAGGAATCTTCTTTTTAAAAGACTGTAAGGGACACCAGTAAGAATAACCTGATGAAAAGCAATGTTCTGTGATATACAAGATGTAACAGAACTTAACTACAAGCCTCAGAATCTATGAAGATGTAAAAAACTTTTATTTACTTGAAACAAAATATTGATTCAGTACAGCAAAAGACCAGGGTTTTCATTTAGGTTTTGGTAGTGTGAATTACTGAAAATCCAGCAGTATTTGTGATCAGGCTGCTATTCCATGTTTCCATCTGAAATGTACTATATTTAATACTAAAGTGCCTCCCAGTCTCCATGCCAACGCTTCTCTGCTTTTGCATCCTTTGATACTTGTTATTCTACCATGACCTCCACAGTCAGTCCAGCTTAATTATGCTTCTATCCTTCTATGCCTTCTTTTATCAAGATACTTATCTCCTTCTGAAACTATGCATCACATCTTTTTCCTTTCCTCCATTAACACAACATTTGTCTTCAAATAATAGCTCCAATTAAAGTGAAAACTCATACTACTCAAAAAAAAAAAAGGATGTGCAGATGTGTTTGATAGCTCCTAAGGTAACCATGCAAACTTAGAGGCCTTTCCTTTGTCTGCTTATCAACACATTACCCTCTGCAGCTACTATTTTATGTCAGGATGGTAGAATGGATTTGCAACAAAACCAGTTTCTTTTTGTTTTGTGGACTACTAGTTGTGTTATTTGAAATCACATGAAATCAGAAGAGCTATGCTCATTTATTCTAACTGATGGTCTGGCCCTAAAATGCAGCATGGATGTTTTTGCTTTTTCAGAGAGAGATATGTGATGACCCAAATCATATACTCCGGTATTTACTTCACCCAGTGCAATGAAGAATATCTTTGCAGAGATTATATCTTCTAATGTAAGGAATTCATCATTCACTGAAGAATTGGAAAGAAAAATACACACCAAGACCTTGCATTTTAAGAGTTTTAGAATGAATTGACGGCAAGAACTAGAACACAAAGCTGAGTAATCATGCAAGCTGAAGTTAGTAGACTTTGGTTGGGGGCAAAAAATAAATTATATGAGGCTCTTAAGCTTGTAGAAAATATCCCTTGACTGGTTTATATATGGGGATTGTATACGTCATTATGTAGTAAATCTAACCACTGCAGCCTAGGTATGCAGAAAAAGGGTTTTCTTTCTATTAGCTCAACAATGTCTCAAGTCAACAATGTGTACCTCTGAAGTGAACTTCTAGGCAGCTCATCTGTGAACTCTCTACTAACAAATACATAATATAAGCTTTTCATGAACATTCTTATCTTGGAAACAGAAAGCCGGATTTTACCATTTTAAATTTTATGCTTTCCTGCAGAAATTTTTCTAATGTTAAAAAGAACTTCAGATACTTCTGATACTGAAATGCCGTAATTCAAATATTCCAGGAATCATGTAATCTATTCTTTGTTAGAAACAAGCTCCTCTATAAAAGCAAACCTTTTTCTTTTTCACATATCCACTGCCCAGTCAGGCTGTCGTCAAAAAGTTTGAATGATAGAAATTTGAAGTTCTTGAAAAGTTTTCCTCTTCCACATTTTTTAAATTCCTACTAACATCCCTTCCAACTAAGCATATTCTGTGAATTTACGTGAAGTTCTTATTTCTAAATCTGACCCTTTCTAGGCTGGCATAGACAGCGATTCAAAGCCTTGCAGCCTTTGCATGACTAGTGATATCTCAACACTAAAGATATTCACATTTACTCTTGCCATGAGAATAATAGTCATGGCTAAAATGGCAGATCTAGGCAGCTCTAGTATTCATTACTGTCCAAGTGAACAATTCTTGTGTTGTTTTTTGCCAAAAAGAAAAGCTTTTGTAGCAGATACTGAATATTAGCAGCAGCAACATATGCAAGCTGTTCCAGATTACCCTCCCTCATCACTTCAAGTACAGCCAGTCAGTCCTCAAATATGAAATTTCTTCACCAGAAGGTCAGACTAACTTCAAATACCTTTGGTATATCTTCTTTATATTGTTATTTCTTCAAAGAGAGTAAAATAAAATCATTCTTTTCAGAAAACACTCAGAGGAAAATAACTTTGAGGTAGCTATTCTCTATATTTTTTTAACTCCTAATCCCTCTAAGGTGTTATTACAAGCCAAAGGGGTCCTTTTGCACATCTACACGTTCCTGGGTTTGGGGGGGTTTTTTGTCAAAGTACCATAATGAATGCCAAGAGTGTCTGGTTTTGGGTAGCCATCTGACCACACAGCACACACCTCCATGATTCACCATCCATTGTATCACACATTCAAAGCCATTAACCTGAAATTGCAGGATTTACCCTACTTAAACTTTGAGATTATTAACCTATTCTGTACTACCTTTACATTATGACAATTGCAGGGAGCAATAGCAGCATTTCCTTCCCCCTTCTTCCATCAACACTGTCACGCAACTCGGAGGCTTAATGAGTTTAATGAAATTACTAAGATTTAAAGGCATTAAATTTTTTATTTGAATGCTGTGAAACATAACAAAGTTCCTTGACTAAAGGTTGATGAAGGATTAACTGAATTTCTAAGTAAGAAGCAGACTACAGCTTCCAACTTTCAGGACTCTTGGGGCAGATGCTCAGCTCAAGGCCAGCCAGTTCTGAAGACACTCTCCAAGCAGACTGGGTACCCTCACAGGGATGTACTTCTCCTGCTGTCAGTGGACTGGGAACAGCTTCAGTTCCTGGTCAGAAAGTCACCCCCTGTGCAAGAATGGCAGAAGTAATCATATATCTGAATAACAGACACTTTCTCCTACAAACCTCTCCCAGTCACCAGCTGTAATTTCCCTTGTAGCTCTAAACAGCTTTAGCATATCTCATAGAGCAAATGTGCTCCACTAGAACTACCCAACAGGTCTCTGCAGCTCCAGGAAGTCGAAGAGGAGCTGAGGGTTCTTTGGATCCAACTCACTGAAGTCAGCAGCGCTATCAAAGCAGCCTGTGCAGAAGTCTTTGGGCTACCTAAGACAACTCCTCACCGTTTCCCTGGGAAGCACAAGGGAATCCATGCATGCAGTTCCAGAAGTCAATTCTTATACTGACAACTGTTTTCTTTTCTTGTTTTACCTTATTCTATTTGAATAGCCAGCCAAAAGGCACAATGAGGTACCATTTTTGCATGATCATCTTGTTTCAGAAATACCTTTAATTAATGATGCTTCTCTGAAAAAGGATTTTTTCTCAATGGGTTTTTTTCTCATTTGATTTCTTGAGTTATTTTTTGTTCCAGAAAAGCCTGGTGCATTTTTAGGTGGGGTAGCAGAAAATAAAATTGTTATATGGCATCTCCTGAAGCATTCCTACATTTCCCTCAAGGAGAATGTAATATACAAATATATGCAAAATCACTTTGGCTTTTGGTAACGAGCTGAGGTCTCCTGGAATTCTCTGGGTAAGTGCTATTAATTTTATCGTGACAATATAAAAGACCATTGCAAATAACTATTTTGACAGAACTGGAGGTGATGGAGATTGGTATCTCTCTCATTTTACACTCTTAATATTTCAGTTATCTCTCTCTTACTTTAACTCCTTGGTTTATTTTCAATTCTTGTTCTTCAATTAATTTAAATAAGGATGATTGTTTACTATAAGAAAGCAAATTTTTTATTACATAACTTTTTAAAATTCCTTAAAATTTCTGTGCTGCTTTGATCCAGAATCTCCTTAAGTTTATTCTAGCAAAACAGCAAATTCTCAGTCTGCAAAATTACCGCAGGCAGACCTCCATTGAGTAACATGTCCCTAGAAGCAAAAGAAATACCAAAATGGTAATTTGGATCATTTTGTAAATGTTGGCCAGTAGAGATTATGAGATTCCAAACATGATTAATTAAACTAAACTATTGACCATATTCTCCTCATCAATAAACTTAATTTTATACAATATGTGTTGTATATATTAACAAAGAATTTTGAAACTTAAGTAAGCCAATGAAAGAGAGACAGTATTAGATGGTATATTACTCAGCAAACTAATTCAGAAGACATTTATTAGTATTAATTTCACCCCCATAAATTTTGCAAGTTAGAAAGTGGAAGTAAGCATCCATTTTTTTCACAAAGATATCTAGTCCTCCAGGTGGAGTTTAACTGCTGTATAATAGGTACACTGAAATCAGTCTCGTGGACTACCAAAGGGCTGAACCAAGGACAGCATTTATTTCCATACATTTCACCTTCAGTCGTGGGCTAAAATGTAACTTGAAAATGTTCTTGAAAATGTTAGGCATATTTCTGCATTAGGAAGAATAGAATTGAGTACCCTTGGGATCAAGAATTCTTGGTGTCAAGTATGTCCTATATATCCATATTTCCTTACCTGGCAGGAAGGAAGGGTAAGAACACAACACAAAAAATACAGCCATGAAGTTACCTGGTACTGCTGATGAGGGCAGAACATGGATATTCTGCTAGATTTCTTCACTGCAACTTACAAAAAGGCAGGAGAAGGCTACAGAAAAAGAAAGGCAGAATACCTCTGCCTTATATCACAACTGAATCTTACTGTATATCAGCATCATGGATTTGACATCAGGGTACTGGGGAGGAGGGAACTCTGACATTGCTTCTGAGTGCTGCTTGTATAGATCCAGTATAGATGATGGCAGTACTTGTACCCTTATTACTTCCATTTTGTGTTTTCCAGCATTCTGAGTGAAAGTACAGCTCACTGGAAGATGTTGATTTAATGCCTAACAACCTGCATGGGAAAAAGGTTCAGTTGCTCTAGCCAGGGAAAGATTTCTGTGATCAAAGGGTGCAACTGGATTTTCATTGACAACTCCGTCTCCCATTCATTAATCATAGTTTACATGAAATTATTCTATTCCATCAGACAATCTTATTCCTACTCAGATGGCAGAACTAATTCACACTGCACAGTTTCAAGAAAGCAGATGGGAGGAGAGGCTATTAAACCTCTGGAATTATCCCAAATATACTGACACACCTGGCAAAAAAAAGCCTGAAACAACCCAGCAAAAACCGAAAACGTCAACCAGCCAACCAGCTAACCAAAATCCTAAAAGGTTATCTGGCAATAATCACAGAGGGCCCAAGAGAACTGAATTTAGCCACAGAATGTAAAATCATCCCAAAGTTTAAAATAAAAATATAAAGCCCCTACTTCCCTGTGTTGAAAAAGTAGTCATGTTTTAATAAGTTCGAAATGTTCAGGAAATGAGAAACAGTAAGGTACTTAAGCTGGTTTAGAAGATTGTTTACCCACAGAGTACAAATCACGTTACAAACACAAGCAGTTAGTTCTAGCTTTTGGCTGATTTTCCAAACTCCTAATTTACTAGAATATTGGGCGAGAACATTTTGGTTATTGTTAAATCATAATAAAAGTCAGAATGCTCTGCCTGGCACTCTGCCACTCCGTTCATCTGGTCTAGTGGCCACTCATTAGGCAGGCTGTTGCAGAGACCATGCCTCCAAGCTGTTTGCCCCTCAGCACTCCAGGAACATTGTGCTAAAAAGCACCCCAAATCCTCGGGTTTCTACCTGACAGGCGATTAGAGATGACCCAAGAAGCCCCAGAAACACTCTCAGTATTTCACAATGAAATGTCACTCTGACCTTCTCTAAGCAAAATGTCAGAATTTTCATTACATGGAAAATTTCAAAATGTCATTTTTGTTGCAGTTCTGAATGGTACTATTTTTAATTTCCACAGGACAGGAATTATGGTGTCTGTTTAACTCTTGTCAGTACAGCCTTTCTACAGGAATCTAGGCTCGATAACTTTTCGTCTAATATTTTAAAGATTTTTTTCAACTAGAAAGAAAGTGAATCAGAAGTCAAGCATAAAATAGCCAGTTTTTTGCTCAAAAAGTAGTTCCACCTATACCCTTTATTTGTGTTCAGAATAATTTTCCAAAACTTTCCTAACATTGCCTGAGACCACCATAACTTTGTTAGCACAACTGTATGAGTTCTGAGGAAGCAAATTCTAGTAGCAGTTCAAAATTATTCCAGCAAGAATTTCAGAATACTAAAAAAGTAAAAGAGCACCACCCATTTCCTCTACTCACGATTAGAAAATACATTGCATCCATGTCATCATTCCAGTGTGTAACCAAAACACTGTGCTCAAACTGTGTTAAAAATTGCCTGTTTAACTGAGTAAATTAACATAAAAATGGTCATTTCTGAGATGCAAAGTTATTTAATTGGCAGATTCAAGGGCTGAAAGCAAGCTGATGAGAAGGCATAGAAAGTGGTTATTTGACCTCTCTGGCGACACACACACTATCTGCTTGATGCAGTCTTGTCTTGGGAGATACAGCATCTTAGACACCAGACCTGATATAAAAGACAAGGACAGCTTAGTGCCTGAAGAATATTAATTCTGGAAAAGACTGCCACATTATCATTTGTTGGCATATCTCCAGCAGAACTCAGCTATTTTAGCATTCACAGCTCCTCCAGTTAATGTTCTTTGACATCCATCCTGAACAGAAGTTATTACCGAGGTTATCTGTAGGTCTGTCTTCTCTGCTGATGGTCTGGGAGATTTGGAAGGATGAGCCTTTTTGGGAAGAAGGAACTCCTATTTTTGTTTATTCAGGCCTTGATCAGTTTTATTCCTCATCATCTCCTTTCCTCATTACCTTTTTAGCTGCTGCTGGCTTACATTTTTCTTTAAAAACATAAAAGGGTCGTTATGAACATCATTTTGCCCATTTTTTTTCCATCTAAATTTCCAGTCCTAAAAAATGCTATTGTGCTTTGCTATTTTTTCTACCCTTCTCTGTTTAAGCTACTCCCACTCATCCCATCCAGTATCATCACTGGTATAGAGATAATGGGCAAGGGAAGGACCACATACTGTTCAAAATAGCTCTGGATGGGGTCACGTTCATGCAATAGAAGCAATAGAAGAAGAGGAATTGACAAGGAAAGTATGTGGAAGATTGCTGGGGATAGACAAAAACCCACTAGAATGAGACTAAGAGTGTAAGGAAGTATTTTTTCACTGCTCTGATATATACCTTCTAAAGCAGAATAAGAGAAAAACCTGTATTTTTGAACTGTAACTAACAATAACATCAATCAATAATTCCTAAACCACAGAAGAGGGAGAGACAGAGGACAGTTTTGCAAAAATGTAATTGTACAGTTATGAGCGAAGTTTTCACCTATCAGTCATACAAAGGCATGAGTAAATAGCCAAATAACTAAAAAGGCCTCTGAATGAAAATAATTTGCACATTCACCTTTAGCAGGTATTTGACCCATTGCAAATGTAATGCATGCCTTTTTTACAGATTTGTTTTATGCTTTCCTTTAAAATAAAGATGTACGAAATGTCTGTTTACAGAAAACTAGATTCAGCACCAACATTATAGCTTGAATGGACTTTCAAAGAATAAAGCATCAATTTTTACTGTAACCTGTCAAATATGTACTACTGAGGTATGTGTACTTATCTTTCCTTCTGTGCTAACAATTCAATCAACAATGAGAAAAACTAGCAGGCTCTTTCTGCCTAATCTCCCCTCTTCTATCTCCAAACAGAGTCTCATAGGAAGCACCAGAATTTACTGTCATTTCTAGCCTTTTGGTACCACAAAAATAATGACTTTTCCCCTGTTAATTTTTGATGAGATTTGTGAGACTTGAAAATCCCCAGTAACCTTGTTTTGGCATGTATGCTTTGCAGATTTCCAGTAACCAAACGCTTTCTGACTGAGATTTCCCAGTACAGAGGATGCTCATGCTGTTCAGCAAATTTCCGTATTTTGTTTATCCACTCCTAGAAGAAAAATATATTTTGATTACATAGCATTTGAGCCAATGTCTGCTGGGTTCAGAGGGCACTGCCAGCCTTATCTCTCAGATTTTGCCTTTTCCTCACAGGGTCTAGGTCAGCATTGTACTTTTACTGCTGAATTTAACTTATATCTCACACGTATTTTGCAGAAAGGGAAGGATTACATTAGGTTCATATTAAAGGCAATTACACCTTTAATTTCTCATGAGCAGATCATATGTATAGCTGGGACACTTAAGTGATAAATTAAAGAGGCTTCAATAAATGAACATGAAGTCAGGAAAAAAGATATATATAAATGTGTAAAATGTGTGATTGCATCTAAGCTATATTCCTATTTCCATTCCTGACAGAGAAATATTGATTTATATGAAAATCTAACACACACCCAGTAGAAGACTTTCAGGGATCCTATTCCTTAATTCTGAGTACTCATTGCAATCCTAGCTGTCAGGATATGCATGTATTCACAGAACACTACGTAAGTGTTACACTGGCTCTCATGCATTCAAAAATCATAAATAGCCAATGAGAAGTAATTTTCATTAATTATGTGTTATGAAATACACAGATCTTTAAAAATTTAGACAGAGCAAGTAGATAAACTTGCTATTACAAAACTGTAAATATGCTTGGCCTATGATCAGCCTTGCAAACCAAGTGCAGAAATTGACCATTCAACATGCATCTTAAAACTAACCAGAAAAAGAAAGAAAGAAAAATTCTGTGTTTTGGGTAACATTTTTTTCCCCCTCTGGCTAGAAATACTACAAATACAAAGTGGATTTTTCCTTTTGTATTTGATCTCTAAACTGGATTTTACTTTTCTTTCTCTCTTTCTCACTGTCTGTGTAAAATGTATTGTTTCAAACAAATTCTATGAGAAAATATACAACATTTTCTTAAACTGAGAAGTGATATTGCAATCCTGCCTTTTCAAATCCAGATGTCAGCTTACATGTGAACGTGCTAGAAACCCAGCAGACTCAGATACCAGTGCGAGAAGTTCAATTATACTATTTATATTTTTATTTTTATATTTTTAATCGTCTGCTCCTATTTTCACTTTTACTTTATGAGTTGCAGAATTTTTTTTGCTACTTGCCTACATTGCACAGACAACAGCATTCAACCGCTCTTTAACACCTGCAGCTTTACCAAGCTGAATTAAGAGATATCAGGCAATGTCAGTGATGTGATGTCTAGTCCATTAATATACGTGCTTCTATAAGCCCTAATTACTTTTGATCAGAAACATATTATTTTTTATTGCCCACACTGCCAGCAGTGCAACACTGTGTGAGGGAGTGCCTGCAGCAGCAGGTGCACCCTGCACCCTGCGGTGTGAGAGGGGGAAAGCTCTACCTGTCCCCAGCTTTACCCTGCATATCAAGGGTTCACAGTAAAATAGTCCTGACACTGACCTCTCAGAGACCCAGCAGCTGAAACAGCCTTAACAAGGTATTAACACAGCAACGTGCCCCGTAAACTATTACCAGCTGCAGGCTGGGGTGGGGACCTGGAGCAAAAGTAAGAGAGGAAGGGAGAAGGAGAGAGAGAAAAAGGAAAAGAGCAGGAAAATTTGGAAAGGGGGATGATTTTCAGCCAGGGTGGTATTGACATGTTCTTTCTTTTAACCTCTTTTCTGAATTTACCTTGTAGTTGCACAGCAATGTGTCCTCAGCTAAGGGTCAGCTTATATCTTGCCATGCCTGAATTAGTTTCTCTGTTGAGTCCTACCAAACCACACCTTATTGCTTTAGCAACAACAAACATACTTAAAACAACTCCAGAGAAAGTAGAGTTTATTTGCCTTAATTATGGGTGGCTAGCAGCCTGCCGAGCAAAGAGAGAGAGCAGCAACTGGAAATATGCCACCCCCTGCACAGTCTCATAGCATTTTATCATCTGGTACATCGAATACTATGCTTCCAGTGCAATCCAAATTTACAGGTGGTATACCTGCAATATATTCATTAAGATAGATTTACTTCACTGGTGATTCTGCCTTTGGGACTCTTTGGGCGACAACACTTCACTAATCAGAAACAGTTTAAAATATGGAACGTCAATGCCATTTTTCATTCAGCTGAGCACGTGTACTATTTGCCATTCAGCAGTGCTTAACATGGGGCTGTTGCTACAGTGCCCAGAAACACAGTTCAATGACAGACTGCCTGTCACAGCTGTATCACTGAACTTCGGGAACAACCCACCCAGAAGCTCCAGCTGCTTGAATAGTGGCACGAGATGCTACCAGGATTCAGAAAGTTAATATTTCAATGGTTTATAAAAGTTGACGTTTAAATGGTTTATAAAAATATCAAGAGCTACTGCAATAAACATCAAGGGAAAGAGTGCTGGATGGAGAAAAACCCTGGGGTTTCAGGACAGAAGCTTAAAACTATTTTGGCCTGAGAGGGCATTTTATTCCCTACTGCAGTTTGTACCCTGATACAGCCGATTCTAGTTTCCGGCTGGTCCAGTATCTCCACCCTAACAAAGGCTCTTCTGACCCATTTTGGCAATGCCAAAAACACTCCTCCTTTGAGATAAAAACATTTACATGAATAACAAGTAGCTGAATAACTGCAATGCTTTTTATCAAGAGGTATGGCACCCATTAAGTCTTCAAACAGGACGGGAATGGAGCTCTATCATTATGTGTTGCAACTCACTCATTCACTCTAAGAGCACAGCTGAATTATTTGTATGCATTATCTTTCATTGTCTGATCGGTTGTCTGGGGGGTGGGCAAAACCCATGCCTTGTGCTAGAGGCTAATCAGCAATCCCAATTAATAAAGAAAAAATAGCTAAAATTAAAATTTCATTAAAGAGCTCATAGTAATAAAATATGAACAATATTTAGTATCAATAAATATGAATTATTATGTCCAAATATGATGTGAAGTTATAAATAATTAAATGTTAGTGGTATTGTAGCAATGATAGTCTAAATAGAAGACAGCATAGGTTGTAGGGGAATTTGGCCAAATGATTTGCTGCAGTTAGAAACAATGTGTAATTTTTAAGGCTTGAATTTGTCTATCAGATGGTGTAAGAAAGAGTTAAATCCATGCTGGGTAGATGTTAGAAATAATTTTTATTAATTTAAACTAGTGTCTATAGTGGTTAATCAGCTTGAAAGAAAACTAGTTAGTCCTCCCAGCATAAAAAGATGTTAGCAAAGGAAAAGTTCATTGTACATGTAAGAGTGTGTAAAGTCAAGGTTTTATTTACTCACATAGTTAATTTCCATTTGAGTTTGACATTTCATGCTTCAAAGCTTAGGTCTTTTGAAGATACTTTACATGTCTTAAATGAGGCTCAGAACTGAGCAATCAGTTCTGGATGAGTGGTATGAAACATTTTAAAGAAGTTTTTTTCACTTATACTGTGTGTCTCTGTGCTTATCACCTATCTGTGTTTCATGTGTTCACTCTAATGCCTACTGATTTTTCAGTTTCAATCACTTAAAGTGAATGAAACATTTGTGCATACATGATGCATGTTCCTGTACAGACTCCATGGTTATCAATTAAGAATAATTAATTTTTCGAGAGAAAAATGGAATTTACTTATAAAGCCAGTTAATAAGCGAGGGAGACTGAATTTACAGTCTGGATTGTAAGACATTATTTTACCAGAAACCACAACTCGGCAGACAAAGTCAAATCTAACTGCAGTGGCAGAAATATTGGCCAGGAGGTAGTCTGTCATTGTTTGTATTTTACCCCTAGTCCCTGAACTGATGAGAAAAATTAAAGAGTCAAAAAGCGCACTTTTTTAGAGATGTATAGCAAGGATGGAGAGAACTCAGATGATCGGGACAGGACAAGAAAGGAACAAAACAGATAAGCAAAAAATAATGAGAAAAGATGACATTCAAAGGGAACACATAAAGGAACATCACAGGAAAGGGAAAGTGAAATGGGAGGAAGAGAAAGGGCGATAGTAGTTGGAAGAACTATGCAAAAAAGGTGGGCAGAGTAAAATATTTAACATAACGGAGTGAAGAGGAATATGACAGTAAAGAGATATGACTGAAAAAAACCCAAAGTGTAAAGGGCTGTATGTAGAAATAAAACACAGGAAAAAAAAGCAAAGAGGTAGGAAGAAAAGTAGAAAAGAGTGAAGAGGTTTTTTTACAAAAATACTGCAATTGTGCATAAACAATGAATGAAAGTGAGTTTTGATGATGGGAAGTATATAGAGGAAAGGTATGTGAAGGCATGGGAAGTGAAAGGCAGAGAATATACATAAAAATATGAAATAAATAAATAGCCTGAGATCAGCTTGTTTTACTTTCGGGAAAAAAATGTAGATTAACTTTAAAAATTAGCAAAGCCCCAAGTCTTGACTGTATTAAACACAATAGTAAATAATCACACGAGTATCCCATAATCTGTAGTTTTGACTTTACCTGAGCAAGCTCTGTAAAAGGCTTCGGGACCTAAAAACCCAGTATCTTACAATTGCAATCGCAAAGATTCTTTCTACAGCAAGGCTGGCTTTGTTGCATTTTCCACGTCCTGGAATTCATGAATTCCAAGAGAGAAAGACACACTGCACCTCCGCGTTACTTGCAGGCAGCGCCGGCATCTCAGACCCCGTTCCGGCTGCGTCTCGCTCCGGGGGCGGGGGACCCTCGGGACGGCGCTCCGTGCTCGCTGCGCTCCGCCGCGTCCCCGGTCCTGCAGTGACATCCAGCGTCCGGGCTCGGCACCGCCGCATCGCCAGCGGCCCCTGCCCCTCCTCGCTGCCGTCCGTACCGAACCCAGCCGCCACACACAGCCAGCGTCATTCCTCTCTCTGGAACAGGGTACAACAGGGTGCCAGAGGCGCTCGCCATAAAACTTTATACAAATACATAGAGAGAACTGAAAACTGGCATAGGTGATGCACCAGAGGTAAAAAGCAATTTATACAATAGCATCAGAAGAAAAAAGAGAAATGCATTTGAGTAGCTAACCAAAAAATGACAAAATTTATGGATTGTAAATACATAAGCAAAAGAGCTAACTTCTTCCCTCTTTTTTTTTTTTTTAAGCTTTGGAATAAGTGGAACTGACTGTAGCGAAAATTGCAGATTGTCTTTCCTTCTTTCTTTCTTTCTTTCTTTCTTTCTTTCTTTCTTTCTTTCTTTCTTTCTTTCTTTCTTTCTCTTTTGTGATTTTGCATAAAATCATAGAATCATAGACTCATACATTCGTGTTGGAAGGGACCTTAAAGAAATCACACCATAGGTAAGGAAGAAAATCGTAAAATCATCAGGAAAAGGAGAATTGAAGAAATAGCCTCATAACAGTCCCTTACAAAGAGACTTCCCTTTTTCTTCTTCTTCTTCTTTTTTTTTTTTTAACTTCAAAAATTTCTTTCTTGCAGTGCTCATGGGGTGAATGTGCTGTATAAATCCAAAATGCTCTGGTCAGAATAGATAAGTACAGGCCAATCACTAGAATGCTCAAAACCCCTTTACTCTTGCTACAGGATCACAAAGACCTCTATTATAGCCTTCCAAAAATAGGCCTGTAACAACACAGAAGAAAGTTTGTGACAAACAAGCTTTTAGAATAATAAGATTGTATAGGAGGAAAAGAAAACTTCTGTGAAACAAGACAGCTTTCCAGCCTCCCACTCTTCCTACAGAAAATGCTAGCCCTCTAAAACTACTTGCAAAAATAAAAATTTCTGGAGGTGTGGTTGTAATTTTAAAATTTTATGGTTCCTGTGAGAAATTTGAATATTTCTCTGGTACTCTATACTGCATAGCCCAGTACTTTTGATTATAAGGCGCTCTTATTTTTTTCCCCTTTTTATGCAGTGTGCATCTCTGTGCATCTACTGGATATGTGAGGAACGAAAGAAGCCTGTAAGAGAGAAGCTAACTTTCAGCTAGAATTTCCATGGATTTAGGCTGATGAGGTACCTTAAAGAAGGCCTAAATAATCTGCCACAATTCACAAACTCTTAGTTTTTTAAGATGACGGCTACCCAGCTCTTCTGTGATTAGCAGACGCGATTTGCAAGGGCTCTATTCACTCAAAACAATCTGCAACCTTTGATGTCAAAGAAGCTGTGGAGTGCCTGACTGCAAGCTGCAGAGGGTCACAGATCTCTGCTCTGCACACAGCCTTATCTATTCATCAGAAATTCATCCAGGCCATGGAAACTTTTTCATTTTCACTGCACAGGCCTCAGAAAGCCAAATGGCATGGGAAATTTAATGTAAGTCAGTCTCACATTCCCTGACCATGAATGTGAAAAAATTAATCCTCTGCAGCTAAATACTTTTGTAGTCATTTGGTATAAAAGGCAATGGTCTGTCACTTATATCCTACGCTAAACCAGTAATGAAATCTTGAAAGAGGAGGCGGGGGGGTGGAGGAGGCAGGAGTTTCACTGCCACAGTGAAGCCAAAATTAGGCCATTGCTTTACTACTCCAAAGCAATTTGGGAGTTAGCATAATTGAATGCACAGCGTTATTCCCAGTAGCACAGGATGCAAGCAGACCTTGAGAAGTCAGGTGTGATGGCAGATGTTTCCAGTGACATCTGCAGAGCTTTTGCCCTTGCTTCTTTTTAAGCACTTCCACCACTGACGAGTTCTGCAGCAATATTTAATATTTGATTTCTTTTCATCTGGTCTCACTCCCCAAACTTTGTCATAATAACATTAAAAGAAAGTGAAGCCTCGAGGGTCTCCATAAGACACACACAACCAACACTTGATTATGATGCCTCTTCTTGCTTTACAAGTTCCTTGGGGAAGACCGTTCAGGAGAAGGTTGAATTATAGAACCACAGAATGGTTCCCTTTTGGAAGGGACCTTAAAGATCATCTTGTTCCAACCCGCCTGCCAAGAGCCAGGACATCTTTCACTAGACCAGGTTGCTCAAAACCCAATCCAACCTGGCCTTGAACACTTCCAGGTATGGGACATGCACAGCTTCTCTGGGCAACCTGTGCCAGCGCCACCCTTACAGTGAAAAACTTCTTCCTAGCTGACCTAAACTTGCTGTCAGTCAGTTTGAAACAATCATCCTTGTCTTGCCCTTTTCAAAATTCCCTTTCCATCTCTCTTGGAACCCCTTTAGCTGCTGGAAGGGGCTCTAAGAGCTCCTTGAAGCCTTCTTTTTCCCAGGCTTAACAACTCTCTCAGGTTGACTACATAGCAAAAGGTACTCCAGCCCCCTAAGAGACTTCATGGTATCCTCTGAACTCCCTCTAGAGAAATGAAACAGGTGACAAATGCAAGTGTTACAGTGGTCTTCCAGACACAAATATAGATAGTAAGTACAATAACAATATGAGAAAAAGTTTAATCCATCAGCAATAAGAAATAGGAGCACATGAGCAGTGATGAGACTCTGTGACTGCTGCTTCATAAAGCACACAAATTATGACTGTCCTTAGCATTCGTGACACACATTATCTCTATAAATGGTCATCAACATCAGAAGGAATAGGATCTTGTAAATACTATGCACTTCATAATCTAAGGAATAAATATGTTGAGAATGTATTTTATGAAAAATAATGTACTTCATCCTTTTAATTTAAAAAAGAGCAAACGTTTGTTGCTGTTGTGAAATATGAGAGGTTAGCTTCTGATGAAAAATCTAAATATTTTTAAAAATTCACAAAGATCAGAAACATTTATCAGAAGAGTTCATGTTTCTGATAAATATTTAAGTGTGCAAGGCAGAACCACCGAGAACAGTAAATACTTTATAGCTGGCACTTTGTCAAAACTATAAGTGGTTCTGCCTTTGAATTTTACATCATCACTAAATTTACAGTCATTTTATAAGTGGCACAAGACAAGAATTACTTCTTTCTAAATCTAAACCAAGTAATAAATCTAACATCAGGATTCCTCTTATTGTCCGTTATCATCTGATGACAATGCCTTTTACCTTCATTGTCTTGACAGAAATATGATATGTAAAATCATAATGTCACATCACTCACTATGATTTAACACTAGCCAGCCCATACCATTTTAATCAATCAACATTGTCGCTTTTTAGTGTAATGATTTTCTGGTGGATTCCTTGTGTTTAATATGATATATATGTCTTATCAGCAGTTGATTTACTATTTCATTTCGGAGTCTAACAGCTCGGAAGGCCATTCTTGCCTCCTTCAGACACCACTGGAATTAGAAAACAAGCATTGCTTCAGCTGCTACTCAAGAACTAATTGTGGAAATCAACTGGAAGATCTGAAATTACTTTTACCACAAACTTGGTGCTTGGGGAGAAGAAAGACAGGAAAATGCTGTGAAGGAAGCAAACAGTACAGCACAACCAGGAGCAGTTTTTTTTCGTCTTCACTGTACCAAAATGGACACAGGCATCCCTAATTGGACAATGTGACCGCTGAGTTCCACAGTTTGGTTTTAAAACATTCTGAACTGTGCAGAGAGTTTCTCTGAGGAAAGGAGCTCTTTCCATTATGTTTTTCTGCATATTACATAATCTTTTTATTTATTATTCACAGAGGGCTACTGCATTTATATCTCAGACAATTTCAAGAAGAACAATTTTTGCTTGAAAAGCTCTCTCAAGCACTACCCAATATATGATTGGAATAACCCACTTACATTTGAACACATCTTTACATTAGGCTGTAGCCAAGCACAGATGTTTAGATCTGTCAAAGAATACTAAAGCAACAAGTTTAACAGGAAAATTTTGCTTTTACATTCCATTGCAGAATAGTGGGAAAACTATACACTCATGCATGGAAAAATACACATGTTCAGGTAACAAAGGAATGGGTGGAAACTGTTATATTTCAGGGTAACAAGTTCCTTTTAAGAGTCCTCAGTCAGTTAATGTTTGACAACATATAAGATGTAAAATATCAAGTGGCAAAATCACTCTAAACTCAATAAATATAGCACTTTTCATTCTTCAGGACCAATTAGCCCTCTCTTAGTGACAGATAAAGAAACAAAGGTAAGACAAATGGTGAGACAAATAGTGTTCACGGGGAAAAGTGACATTTAAGTTGCATCACAGATCATATAGCTGAGAAGACATGAAGGCTCTTTCATCAGTTTATAAGTGGGTAAATTCTCAATATCTTACTGAAGATCAGAGAAATTGAAATATCATTTGTTTTCCTGTGAAAGGACAAAAATATTTAGGAATTTTTTTTACCATAAAGCTCACTTTTTCACAATAACAAAGCATGTAAAATGCCCTTTTCAGTGTACTTTTACTTGTTTAATAAATTCTTCTTTCTTCTAAACATATAATGTAAATTACTCATATTAGGGCATTGCAACTTTTTAGAACAATAACTGAAAAAAATCGATCTGCCAGTAAAGTCCCAAATATGTCTTTCGGGGCAATGCTGAAATTTTATTTACTTTTACAGTAAATCTCTACTTTTATAGTGTCAGGAGACAACTGAATTCCTTCATAATTCCTACTTTTTATTTTTAATTATTCTTTTTATAAGGTACAACCAATGGGACAAAAACAAGATACAAATTACCAAGATCAATTTCCCAAGTGCAGGAAAAATGTACTGAGAACTTTTTAGATCTTAGTCCACCTTTTTTTTTGGGAAAAGATTTTTTGTCTTCCATCATGAAGAGACATTCATCAGGCATTAAATACCGTCATGTTTTGCATTTTTTTATTTTACTAGGCTTAAAATACTGCATATCAATATTATGTCTTCCATCTGTCTAAGTTCTTGATCTGGCCCTCAGGAATAACCATCTAGTCCTTTTTCCTTCAGTCTCCAAGTTTTCTGCAAATCTAATAGTGGAAAGAAACTCATCTGTGGTGTCACAGCGGCCTTCTGGTACCACAGACTTGGTTCTTGCATGTTGAACATTAGCAACACAGCAAAAGAACTGCAAGAACCTTGATTAAGCTCTCATAAATACAAACTCCCCTTTTCCTTATGCATTTTACACCTCTTGCAAGAAAGTTTCAAGAGGGGAGAAGGAAGTCATATTCAGTTGCATAATGACTTAGCTGCTGGAGCTTTAGGAAATGTGGGAGTATATGGAATGATAAGGTAATATAGGAAGAAAATAATAGGAAATACTAGGAAAATAATGGGAAATTAAGTGAATTTAACTGCAAATGTTGAGAAGTCAGATTTTTTTTTTTCCTTGTAGTCAAGCATTCAGTCAAGCCATAATTTATAGCTGCTGCATGCAGGTACAATTTGTACCTGGATGCCCCTGAGCGCAGAGTATTCCTGTGAAGAACATCCTGACCTCCAGCACATTGTTACCCTTCACAGTCACCAGATATTGCTATTTGATGCTGATGTACCTTGTCCAATCACCTGCAGAGAAACATATTTGGAAAAAAAATTACAAGCTATAACAGAAGCCTGTGGAGTATCTCCTTTACTAATTCTCATTTTTTCTTGTCCTTTTAGAATGATATTATTTCACAGTAGGAACCACTTTACTTCATACACAGTCTATACTTTTAACTACCCATCACACAGAAAGAGAAAAAACAGAGCAGCTTAAGAGGGATATTTTTATATGATCAGGTTATTCTCTAATGTTCTGTAGTAGGCTTCCTTATCTTTCTCCAAAGTCTTTAGTCCACTCATAGTCTCAGTCATGACAGAAGTCTGATCTGGTACAGCAATTCCTACTATAAACAGCACATTGCCATACCTCAGACATAAATACTAGGTCTGATTTGGGAATGCAGAAGCCAGTCACTTCTCCCTTGACCCTACTGGGATAAAGGATAAACCTACTGCCGTAACACTCACCATTTTCTCAAGAAAGAGGTCTACTGCAAATTTTTAATTAAAGCATTTCAGAACTAAAGTAGCTTCTGAAAACACCTACCCCACAGCTCAATACATTGCAATTAGTCTGTAGCACTCAGATCTAAATACACCCACTATGCAATTCAGCACAATACTATCAGTCTGTAGAGGACACACTCCCACATCACAATTTCCAAAATACCTTCTGTTTAAAGAGGAGAAGACACTATATGTCATATCCAAGCTTTCACTAATTCTATGCAAGGCATGGTTTCAACTCTGAAGTTTGTTGTGATAATTTAACGCTGTTCTTCCTTGCTATTATCACATTGTTATGCTCTTCATTTTTTAGGTTATTGCTCTTCGTGTACTTTCCTCTAGAAATACTTTGGAAAAAAAGTTTGGCCTAATTTTCACACACCTTGCAGAGCTTTGTGTAGGCATAACCCCTTGGAACAAAAAAAATACATTAGTAAAAATACAGCAGATTATTTTCTCAGCAAGTGGATTTTATTACATTCAAAAAAAGAAAGCAGTAGATTTGAATTTCATTTTAATAAACCTTTGGCTCTTTGCCCTTATGAAGAGCTCAAACAAGCTTAGTCTCTCTACCTTTTTTCTCTAATTCTTTGATCCAAGGGTTTTTCTTACACGGTACATAACAAAAGTACTTAAAAATCACTAATATAATTAAAAGTGTTAGGGCTAGATATAGCTGACAACCCATTCACAAGCTCCCATACTCATGTCAGTGGAAAAATAGGATTTTTAAATAACTTGTTAGATCCATTTCTTTCACTCATAAAAAACCCCAGATTGCATTCTATGTTATCTGTGGCAGGCACAGAGATTCCCTCTTGCTTTCTGAATTCCATGATACCATCTTAAGTATTAAAAGACAGAACTATAGTAACTAAACCAAAAATCCTGTTACTGCTTTTAAAATAAAATTAAGGCAGTCATATAACTCTCTTTCCAGAGTATCAGTTTGAAGGTGAAGGAGCACTGTCCCGTGGAATCTTGATATTGTAGCCCATTGTTCTTAAAAATATTTTGCCAAATAGTCTTTTGAGTTTCTGGCTTTTTTCAGATCCTTCAAATCAAAACCAGATTTAGATTCCTGCAAATAAACAATGGAGGTCATTTAACAGTCCAGTGATAGGGGAAAAAAATCAGAAAACAGATTTTTTTTTTTCCCTAAACCCATTGCTCCACCTGTCATATAACATCTTCAGACCAGGTGATAGCTTCAGGATTAACCTGGAAAAATTTAGATGAGTATGCAACACTACTTTCTTTAATAACATTCTACAAGGCAGATCAGACATTGAATGTCTAGGGCTCAGCATATCTGCAAGTAAAAATTACTACTAACAGAAAACAATTCTCCATGCAAAGCACTTCAGCTCACACAAATCAAGTGACACAAAGAGGGTTTCATCTACTTAGCCAAGATCAGGTTGATAACCATGACAGGTTGATATTGGTTTTCAACACATTCTTTCCTGATAAAATTGAACTGCTAGAAACAGTTTGCCTTATACTGGATTACATCCAGTATAGTTGCTAAGGTCATTATTTCTTTCCACCAGTTTCCTTTGTAGTCCACCAGAAAGTCATCTTTTATGAACAAATAAAGTTTAATCTCTTTCTTTCTAGAGAAAAGGTTTCAGGCCTGAATGGAAAGACCAAGTTTGGGTTTGTGCCATTATACTTGGCTTGACAGGTATAACCATACTCAGACTGAACTAAAACAACAACAACAACCAAAAAACAAAACAAAACCAAGCAAACAAACAAACAAACAACTCACATCCCCCCCAAAAAAACCAAAACAACAACAACAACAAAAAACCAACAAAAAAACCCCCAAAACCAAACAAGAAAAAAACTAAAACCAAAACCGACAACAAACAAACAAAAAAAAAAAAGAAAAAAACACCCAAACAAACAAAAAACCACTAAACCAAACCAAACCAAACAAAAAAGAAAAACAACACCCAAAAAACCAAAAAACCCCACCCCCACGGTCAGTATGAGGCCAGTGTTCTTTGGACCTAAATATTCAGGAATTTCATCTCCCATGCACCCATCACACTGTTTCAGGTTTGGGACTTGTATGTAATAAACAGATAGTTAAAGCAACAGCCAAATACTTTAATCAGATTATTCGAATTCAGAAGCAGTTTGAATGGGCTGAATTTTGATAGAAATAAAAATACTCCTATTCATACCCATGAAGAGCACAGAAGGTGATCCTTAGAAGAATACCCTTTCAGAAATAAAAAAGATGAAAAAGCTCAGCTTTATAGCTCAGCTTTATAGCACACAGAATATGCAAGTTCATGACCCATATCCCAGCACATGCAACTCCTGATCCTTTAGACAATACAACAATAATATTTCTTCAAGAGTACACAGGCTAGAAGACATTTCCAAAAAGAGGATAAAGCCACAGCCTCACATGTTACATGACTTAGCCATCCGTGTCTCTAAAAAGACATGAATCCCACTGAATTAAATCATAAGTAATCTTATCTGTGGAGAAACAAAACATTCTCATATGCCTTTCATTCTTAAAAAACTGAAAACAAACTTGGAATTGACAACTAATAAAGCATCATGTAGACTCTGCAAATATCTAAAATAATAGGAGGCTGATGGATATAGTACAGACAACTATAGTTGTCCCTCAGGCTGTCTTTCTGTAAATAAAATACAGTATCTTACAATATCTTACACTTAAAATAGCTTGATTTTCTTTGCTTACACTAAACAAAATTAAGTAGTGGACAATGACTGGTTTGTACATATGCCACAGTACTGTTTCCATAGTATGACATCCATCAGGCACTTCTAAGTACATTGCCCTTAGCAAATTAGAGGTTTCTTATTGAATTATGCTGCAGCTGCTCTTCCGCCTGTGCTCAGCTCAAAACACCACAGAAGCGTAAATGAGACACTGAACTCACTAATAGACATCACTCCAGAAGAAAGTACCTCCTTAAGTATAAAATCAAGCTATTACTAACTTATTATTACTTGATGGTATTTTTTTAACATTTGTAACTCATTCAGAATATATTTTGAAGTGGCAAGACAGATACAGTATACAAGTGTGCAAATCGCAAGCTTTTATGAAATATTTTATTTCCTTGCTACAAACCGCTTCAGAAAACATTGTATTTACAATGTAAATACACAACATTTCAAAAAGCTTTAAAAAGCTATAAAAAGCTGAGCACCTAACAGATAACAACTTGCTTTCAGGTTTTACTTAGGTATAAATAGAAAGTAAGGAGGAAAATGAGTAGCTTGGCTTTTCTGCGGCACACCATGAATATACTGAATTAATTTTCTCAATTTATGCTTGATATAGATGCTGAAAAACCGAGACATCCTCCCATAAATTTTGTCCTGTAAATAAGGAAACTAGGTCCTCTTTAAAAAAACACAGCTCCATTAACTCCATTGTCAGGAAAGTTTCAGAGAAATACATTGATATTGTTCGTTATAATTTTGCCTGTGATTACATCAAACCAACCTCACATATTTGCTCAAAATTGTTAAAAACGGGTCTGGAAATGCTCATTGCAAGAGACAAAGAATTAACTCTGGTGCAAGCCATTAGAGGTATCAAAGGTTAACATTAGTGTGATTATCTCCTTCTGATGGTAAGCTATGACATTCAAGTAGGAATTGTGAATTCAAGCATTTTTGCATAACTTATGAATGCAAAATAGTCAGCATGTATTACCTTCCCTAAGCTATTAATGTTTGGCAGGAGGCACCACTCAGATTAACATGAAAAGTTAGGAATTTGAAATATTGGGGTTTGTCTAAAACAAAGTCATTAGTACTTTAACTAGATAGGGGACAACAAAGTCACATAAATTTCAATATTAGATAATGAACAGTGCATGTTTAGAGTCAGATGCATCCTGCACTAAGGTATTCTGATCAGGGACTAAGAAACCTGGTGGAAAAACATGGATATAAGGAAGGTGACCTCAATCTATACACTGTCACCACTCTAATACTACTCCATGTTTGAAACCAGTAAAAGCAATAGACATTTTAGCCTAACACTCATACTATGTTTTAAAAGCTTAAGGAAGTTATCATATTCCCTTGATTCTTCTTGAAAAAAGTATAAAGCTGCTGCTACAGGAGTCAGATGTACTATTGCCACCTCTTTTTCTGTAACCATCGCTGCCTTTCCCGGCTGTCTAATGCACCTCATGAGTTCTGTATCTCCAACAAGATCCCCAGACGATGGCATGAAATAAATGTGATAGACATATTGCATTCAGGGCAATCTGTGGGTCCTACAAGGACTCAGTACAGCTCCCGAAGTCATACAATGTGCTGACATAATAAGGAAAAAAATGTTTAAAAATCAGTCTTTTTTAACTTACTTCTTGTCAAAACATACAGGTCCTGCTCGTTTCAGTTATATTGGAGGGTTTGAAAAAGCATGTTTCTGTTAAAAGCATATTTGAATCTCGCCATAGAAAACAATGCCACAGTACTTTCCATATCACCTGAGTGTTTGACAAAATCTAAGGGTGCAGCCTACCTGTTGCCACGGACTGTGGTTGATCCCTTTCTCCTTTCCAAATAAGCTAGTGATGTGCTATTTGATGGAAATACAAGGAGCGCATTTGAGGACTTTTTCTGAAATGCTAGCTATAAGAAGCAATCTTTTTGCTTTTCTCACAATGTGCATGAAATGTCTTGTGATATGATAAACCCTTGCTATTGACAAACCAATGAAAAGCAACAAATAACCCAAGTAATTCTCCATGGTCATCCTATGTGTGTGTGTGTGTGTGTGTAAGGCATTTATTAGTTTAATATAAAAAGGAGTGGGCTCTGTTTCTTCATAGTCAGAATATTCACACAACTAAATATTTAGCAACATGAAAATAGAAAATAATCGAAACTCGTATGCTGCGGGCTTCCAGGCTGCAACAGCTGTAATGCTGTCAGCCTGGATTAACAGTGAACTGCGGACAAAATCTGTGGCCAGAACAGCCAAAGAGGCAATGACAATTTCTGGCGGCAATCTTCAGCAATACTCATTGCTGAACAGACACAGTTCCTTCTAAAGTCCATGCAAGTTTTACCAAAGATATTAGCAAATGGTATTCAGACAACTATTGAATACTCTGGGATATGCTGGCCAAAAAGGATACCTGTTGTGAAGGTCAGCAGTATGGCGAGTGTAAGCTGAGGAAGCTGAAGGTCCTGTAACAAAAACAGCGTGCCAAAGGATTGTTCTAATCACATATGTTAAAATCTTGACCTAAAAATAGTTTAAAAATTATGTTTACAGTACAATACAGCTATGCAACGATATTTAAACCTACTGTTTTCATAAAAAGGAAGAAAGCTGTATGAAAAGGTCACAGTCTAATTTCGTGACCATATATTTACTCTTTATTCCCACAGTGAAAATGTCTAATTCAAAAGAGCAAACTAATACTTACTTATTATAAAAGTATTTTAGTCAATACCTAATTTCTTAATATTGATTACTGTTTAGACATTTAAAATGTACTCTACAGCAACAATGTTTGCCATACAATTCTTACCTGTGCTTGTAAGCATGTAAGATATCAACTAAAAGCAATATGTTAAAATACATTTTGTTTAGCCATCAAAAAAACAGAATTTAATTAGCAAGCAATTTAAATACTCAACAGTTACATATGTTTAAATAATGCAGATTACTGTTACAAAGTACATTTAAACCTAGACTAGAATTATGAATTTTGATTTCTCTTCCAGGGACATATTACCAGAGGGGGAAAAGGCCAGGGTTGGTTTTGTTGAGTTTTGGCAGTTTTCTTTATTTTTGGGGGTTTGGTGGTTTTTTGGTTGCTGTTTGTTTGTTTTTCCCTTCAGTGGCAAGGGACATTTGTCTCTTTAATGACAAACTTTCAAAAAATTACAAAGATTCATTCAATTTAAAAGATCCTTTAGTGTCTCATTTTAAATTACTGGCATCACGCCATATGAAACTCACCTCTAATTCATTATGTTCTGTGGTGAGTATTCAGAAGTCTAAGATCATAACCTCAGCTTAGTGAATGAAGGTAAACGTTCAAGCAAATATGAAACCTTCATGTTACATTTTTCTCTGAGTCTGTGTCTCTCTTGTGTAAATATTGGGCTGTATACTGTGCACGAACCCTTGGCAAACCAATCTAATGAAGAAATTAAGATAGCTATGAGAATAGCTTTTTAATTATTAATTTTGAATACTGACCTCAAAGAGTAGGTCTTGAAACAGTAGCTTGAAATACTATCAAACTAGAAATCTACATAGACATGTATTTGTCCTCTTCCTTTTAACCATTCAGCCTATTCTAACTATTGAGCCTATTTTAATTACTCAGTTTGGGTCTTTTCTGTAGGCAGAAAACACACATATTTATTTCTTTAAAAAACAGGGGCCTCTGCTCCTATGAAATTACAGAATTACAAATAAGCCAAAGACAAGGTTTGGGGAGAATATGGTGTGTGTAGGGGAAGGAAGAGAGAAGGGAACATCTGACTTAAAAGCGGAAGGCAGTCTTTCAATTTACTTTATGTCAGATCTTTAATTGATGGTTTTCCTAATTCTTCCTGAATTAGAGGACTAAAAATGTGCCTTTTGTGAGTGGAACAGTCTTCATCAGACAGAGTGTCAGAGTAGGGGGAAAACAGTTTTTACATGAAGAATGGGTCAGACAGTTAAACAAAAGCAGAAGAAAGTAATTCAAGCCTGTACTATTTCTCCAGAGTAAAAATTGGGGCCTGCTTGTCTACCACTGGGCAGGAAAAAACTGTACAGGTCAGCCTTATTCATCATTCACTGCCTCTCTAGCAAAGGAAATCAAGAATTTTCACTAGGCACCATGGGGAGCTGAAGAATGTAATAAAAGCGTTGACATTAACTGCAAAGGTTAATTGAACATTTCTGCAACAGCAAAAGAGTTCAAACAAAATGCTTCTCTAGTTTTCACCAGCTATACACAAATATGTTTTATGCTATAAAATCCTCCACACAGTCACAGGCAGTCAGGGAAAATACCATATAAATGTACCAGGTGTTTCTATGACTAGTGAATGAGCATAATTATTGAGTTTTGTGAGATGCCCAAACCTTATCATGAGTTCATGAAAGGACTCCAATTTGACAAAGAGAAATGATCAAGTTATTATTGGAAGTAAATAGTAAGACTGTCTGGTTGCAGTGCTAACCATTTTTGACTATATGTATGATATATATATCATACATATCTCACATATATATATATATATATATATATATAATCCACAACTAGAAGATNGATATATATATCATACATATCTCACATATATATATATATATATATATATATAATCCACAGTAGGACTAGAAGATCATTGTAAATCCCTTCCAGTTGAATTGAACTGGTCTCTTCTGAGTTGGAAGGGACCTTAAAGATCATCCAGTTCCAAACCCTTGCCATGGGCAGGGACACCTTTTACTAGACCAGGAGGCTCAGACCAGTTCCAGGGATGGGGCATCCACAACTTCTCTGCACAACCTGTTCCAGTGCCTCAGCATCCTCAGAGTAAAGAATTTCTTCCTAATGTCCAATCTAAACCTGTTGTCTTTCTGTCTTAAGCCATTATCCCTTCTTTATCACACAATTAAAACTCCCTTTCCAAAATTCCCTTTCCAGCTTTCTTGGAGCCCTTTTAGGTATTGGAAGGGGCTCTAAGGTTCCCCAGAGCTTCCTCTTCTCCGAGGTGAACAGCCCTAGGTCTCTCAGCTTCTCTCCATAGCAGTTGTGCTCTAGCCCTGTGATTATCTTTGTGGCTCTCTGGAGTTGCACCAACAGGTCTATGTCCTTCCTATGTTAGAGGCCCCAGAGCTCCAAGATCTCCAGGTAGGTTTCAGCAGAGCAGAGCAGAGCAGTGGAGCAGAATCACCTCCCTCAACCTACAGGCCATGCTGTTTTTGACATAGCCTGGGACACAAAGCACTTTCTGAGCACAGACTTCCAGCTCATGTTGACCTTCTCATTCACCAAAACACCCAAATCTTTCTCCTCAGAGCTGCTCTCAATCTGTTCTCTGCCCAGCCTGTTCTTATGCTTGGGGATTGCCCCAACACAGGTGCAGGACCGTGCATTTGGCCTTATTGAACTCCATGAGGTTTTCACATAACCACATGTCAAGCTGATCCAGGTCCCTCTGGATGGCATCCCTTCCCTCCAGAGTGTGACTGCACTACAGCTTGGTTTTGCCAGTAAACTTGCTGATTGTGCACTCAATCCCACTATCCAGGTCACCAATAAAGATGTTAAACAGGGCTGGTCCCAATACCAATCCCTGAGGACAAACACTTGTCACTGGTCACCAGTTGGACATTCAAGCTGTTGACCACAATGCTTGGAGAGTGACCATCCAGGCAATTCCTCATCCACTGAGTGATCCATCTCTCAAATCCATACTTCTCCATTTTAGAGACAAGGATGTTGTGCAGAATAGTGTCAAATGTTTTGCACAAGTCCAGGTAGAAGACATCAGTCACTCTTTCCTCATTCACCTCTGCTGAGGCACCATCACAGAATTTGTTGGCAAATTTGTCAGGCATGATTTGCTCTTAGTGAAGCCATGTCAGCTATCATCAACCACCTCCTTATTTCTATGTACCTTAGCATACCTTCCAGGAGAGCTTCTTCAAATTGTGTCACTGTTCACAAGAGTGCAGAGATTACTCCCTGCCCCTACACTTTCCCTACTGAAGCTGTTGAAGACATGAGGAGACTTCTGCTCAGTCTCCTCTTCTCCAGGCTGAACAGGCCAAGTGACTTCAGCCACTCTTCATACGGCTTCACCTCAAGGCAATTCACCAACCTCATGTCCCTCCTTTGGACACTCTCTAATAACTTAATTTCTTTGTTATATTGCAGTGCCCAAAACTGCACACAATATTCAAGGTGAGGTCACCCCAGTGCACAGCAGAGCAGGACAATCCCCTCCCTTGTCTGGCTGGCCATACTGGGCCTGACGAAACCCAGGACATGCTTGGAACCTCCTGGCTGCCAGGGCACTGCTGATTCATATTCAACTTTCCACTGACGAAGATCCCCAGGTCCCTTTCCATAGCACTTCTTTCCAGCCTCTCACTCTCCAGTCTATATAAATAACCAAGGTTGTCCTTGTCCCAGCCATTGGCAAACTTAGTATTCCCTTAAGTCCTCTGTCCAAACGGTTAATGAAGATGCTGAAGAGCATAGTGGTGAGGATGGAGCTCCTTTGGAGCCCTGCTAGTGACAAGTTGCCAGTCTGATGCCACCCCATTCACTATAATCCTTCGCACACAACCTGTGAGCGACTTGCTTATATTAATACGCCAGCACGCTGGCTGGGCCAGGAGAGCTGCAGCTTGTCCAGAGGTGCCCAACAGAGAGGACACTCTGTGGCACCTTTGTGCCTCGCTGGCAGCTCCCTCACCCATGCGATGGAATGCACGTAGCCACGCGTGCCTGGGGCTTAAGGATTGCCCAAGCACAGCCAGAAATTACTGAGCGAGGCGGCCCTCCGGCCAGTATTCCAAGGGTTTATTGGGAAACTCCCTCGAAGGGGTCTGGACATGAAGAGAGTGAACTTCTGTCAGGGGTACACTTAAAAGGAGTACAGGAAAGGAGGCAGGAATGACAAAGCAATGGCCTCCAGGAAGAAGGGGAGGGGTGGGATGGATCTGGCTACCTTTCCTTAGGAGATACAAGGGGTGTCTGTCCACTGCCAGTAAGACAGACCGAACCCACATCAGGTCACAGGAATTCAGTGGGAGAAACCATTCTCACAGGGAGGCATTTAACAACCTTTGGAGCCAGCCCACCAAACCTCTTTGTCTGGGCTATGTGGCCCCTGGGCATTACTGTGGTTGGTTCAGTCACCACAGCACTTGCTCACCCACCACTTAACACAGTTATTGAGTTGATATTTTGTCCAGAAGGAGACTGTGAGTTGGTTAGAGTATGGTACTAAGAATGCTAGGGTTTTGGGTTTGATCCACAGGCCATTCAATGATCTTTGTGAGTCCCTTCCAACTCAGAAGATTCTGTGGTGTCAAAGTCTGTGACAGGTAATTTTCTGCTCTTGTTTCAGCAAGTCAAATGCCTGTACATAGGGTACAAGAATGTCATCACGTAAGTACTGGGTCTCCAAAGGCCACAGTAATAAAATCCAGGCCTTTTTATGAAAGACATATCTTTAAAAATACACTTCATAGAAAATATATATATCTTGTGAGAAGAAATTTAATGCACAGACAGCAAATATGAACTTTACTTGATACATAATAATAACAACTCAAATGATTCTAAATGCTTATTCTTGTGTATCAAGGTGGAAAGTCATATTACCTGATTCATTTTAATTATCTAAATAAACCTTTATGTTTTGACATCCTATTTCTCTTTCTCAAATACTTTTTTACATAGGTCCATTTGATTGCATTATATGCAGAACAAAAGGAAGATTCACAGATATTCAAACAGTTTCATATAAAATACCACACACAGTTGGAAAGGAATTTGTATTCTTTTCTCAGGATGCCATGTTTTTTTTTTCCAATTATTGCTCTTATGAATTTATGTGTCTCATAGAGTCATTCTGAAGGCATTTGGGGATTTTGAATTGTAGTCATCAGTGATTTCTTCAGAGGACAACAACTGTGACCCAAAAATTCAAGCTGTAAATAATAACTTCGTTTTTAATATATAGCAATGCTTCTACTTATATATTAACCGGTCTCCTGGAATCTGATAATTTTCAAAATATTGACCTAATCCTGACTGTCTAAGTTTGAATAAATCATGACAAGATCCTGGAAACTTGGCAAATACATCAATGATTTTATGACTGGCATCCCACAGCAACTACATATTGAGGGAATGAAAAAATTTTCAATTTCTTTACCTTGCCTCATTAGTCATCCTGTGGTGATGCATGCATTTCAAAGTGCATGCAGTCTGCAGCTCCCATGACAGCTAGAAATCCAACATTCTCATAAAATTCATTAATTACTTGCTGCAGTGATGATTATCTTGTGCAAAAGTTAATAAGATTATTATCTCTGCTGAAAAGTGTATTTATAAATCACTGTCAGTGAGAATATTAACTTACACTCTGTCAGCAGAACCTGTTGAAGCAACAGTTAATGTAGGCGTAATCTTCAATTGTTACAAGCACTCCACCAGCCCTAAAATCAAGGCACAGAAAGCAGCAACAGTCATTTTGCCAGTTCTGTGTCCACAGGTGTTTTTCAATTAGCTGCCAGAAAATGCTGCATACTCAAGTCATCTGGTAAATTGAGTTAGATAGATCTGATGTTTCCTTTAAAGTCATAGAATGAGCCTTTTTAGTTTAATTAGTGACCTAGGGTCTTAAGTTAGAGGCTGCTTTTCAAGTTGCAAGTCAAAAGGGTTATAATGGAATATTATTTTCAATAAAATTTCCAACCTGTACAGCTAATTTTTACATATACTGTGTGAGTCAGATTATTTGTAAGCACAGTGTTCACTGAAATCAATCAGTATCTTTGCATGCCCTCCCTTAAGTTGAATTATAGAATGTTAAGGGGTTGGAAGGGATACTTAAATGGCATCTAGTTCCACCCTTGTGCCACGGGCAGGGACACCTCCCCATAGACCAGCTTTTTCAGAGCCCAAATCAACCTGGCTTTGAACACCACCAGGGATGGGGCACCCACAACCTCTCTGAGCAACCTGTTCCATTGTCTTGTCTCCCCTATAGTAAAAGATTTCTTCCTAAAGTCTAAACTAATTTTTCCCTCTTTCAGTTTGTACCCATTATTCCTTGTCCTGTCACTACAGTTCCTGATAGAGTCTCTCTCCAGCTTTCCAGCAGGCCCCCTTCAGTTATTGGAAGGTTGCTAGTTGACAGCCTTCTGTTTTCCAGGCTGAATAGCCACAACTTTCTGAATCTGTCTTTTTAGGGAAGATGCTCCAGTCCTCTTATCAACTTCTTGGGCCTCCTCTGGACTTGCTCCAACAGTTCCGTGTCCTCCTCCTGCTGGGACACCAGAACCGTACCCAGCACTCCAGGTGGGGTCCCACAAGAGCAGAGCAGAGGAGCAGAATCACCTCCTTCTCCCTGCTGGCCACGCTGCTTTGGATGCAGCCCAGAACACGTTTG
>VWPU01001752.1:0-13529 GCA_013398955.1 Callaeas wilsoni | reverse complement strand
TTCATTTCATCAACCATCACCACCAAGTCTTTCTCCTCAGGGCTGCTCTCAGTCACTTCTCTGCCCAGCCTGTAGGTGTGTTTGGGATTGCCACGACCCAAGTGTGGGACCTTGCACTTTGCTTTGCTGAGCTCCGTGAGGTTTGCCTGGACCCACGTCTCAAGCGTGTCAAGGTCCCTCTGGATGGCATCGCTTCCCTCCAGCGTGTGACTGCAACGCACAGCTTGGTGTCCCCAGCAAACTTGCTGGGGGTGCACTTGATAACACTGTCCCTGTCACCAGCAAAGATGATGAACAGTATCAGCCCCTGTACCAACCCCTGAGAGGTACTGCTTGTCACTTGTCTCCACATGAACAATGAGACATTGATCACAACTCTTTGCATGCAACATGAAATCATGTGCAGACATTGCACCACTTCCAGGGAGAAGTAAATTTTGCCAATTGCAAAAGTTAAAGGAAAGAATTTAATCAATTCATGAAGAAGATGAAGAAGAAGAAGAAGAAGAAGAAGAAGAAGAAGAAGAAGAAGAAGAAGAAGAAGAAGAAGAAGAAGAATGAATGAGAATGTTTGCAGTATCAACCAAATCTCCTCTGTTACGTCCATTATTCTTATTTATTCTTTTTAATTACTTTTTCTGTAGATTCATCTCATATTAATATGTATCAAGCTTTGCTGTTGAGCTTCAACTAGTTATGGAATTGCATCTACTTTTCCACGCATAAACAAGCCCTTTCCCAATGGGTTATGTGCAAGAGTGAGCTTAAAATGCAGTTCGTATAACTATTCATGCATGTGACTGATACTTGCTCTTCCGAGTCTCTTGCCAGAAAGTCTCATAGCATCTGCTGAGAAAGTATAAAGAGAGGTAGAGCATGTTTTAACACTTATATATTTGTTTGGAATATGAGGGGGCAGGTTTTTCTAGGAGTGTTGGGGAGTTTTGTTATTTTGTGGGGTTGTTAGTGGTTTTTTTTTCTTTTTTGCATTAATCACCGAAGTCTAGTTACAAAGCAAGCAAGCAGAAAAAAGGCCAGATTCTAAGAATGGTCCTAGTGTGATGAACCTACATCACACTCTGCTAATATCCATCTGCTAGAGCCATAGTCTAATGTATTTCAGCTCATAATTCATGAATAAGATATATGAAAGCACTGTCAACTAGCAGTGGGTGGGGATGGAGGGGATGCTTCTCTGGACTCCTGGGAAATTCAGCTCATGCTGAAATTCTGCAATAGCAAAGCTTGAGACAATTTATTTTCTCTCTTGTTGTTTAACCCAAGTGGTTTCTTCTACCTCAAGTCTGTCAGAGATCACTTACCATTGAAGGAAATAAAATACTGCAGAAGTTTCACACTTTAAGCTTCAGCAAAATAAACTGCAATGAAAAGACTGTCAAATGAAATCCTTTTGCTCTTTTCCTGTGTCTCCTCCTGTCATCTGGACAGTCCTCAAAATATTCTATCCACAGTCACCACTTAAAAGTAACCTGTCAAATATGGCATTTGGGGTTTATATATAGTCACTTTAGAATGCAGGTTCAAAATTCATATATCTCTTATGAATATAATCAGGATGCCTTAATTCAACCAATGGAAAATTTTAAATAAAAACTTTTTTAACAAAGTGAGTGCTGGAAATAAATCTTAAAGATGTAAGACTGATGAAGAGAAAGAAATAAAGTTGTTTTTAGAATTGTTTTTGCTCAAAGACCAACCTTGCACCTGGGAGATGCTAAAAATACTCAGTGTTGAAATTTCATGTATTTTTGTTTGCTTTGGGTTGTTTTCTGTCTGCTGAAAGAAATGGAATTCTGTCAAAGAAGATAACAGGATGTCGTTAAAGACTTACAAGCATTTTTCCCATAGGCTTGGGCCTCCTTCTAGGGTTGGAAGAGAGATAAGAAGCTTGGACATTGTAAAACACAGCCTTATGAAAGATTGCACCTGCACCAGGCCTTTCTGATACGTGATGCTGGGAGCTGCCCGAGCGCTTTTTGCCCCTGCTAAGATGGAATAAGCCTAGCAATGTATGTGTCCTCCTTTTGCCAGCATGGTGATGGAATAAATCTACTCTTCATACTTCACCTGTGGATTTTGGCCATCTTGGTTACCTGCATATATTTCTATTCACACAATAACGTATTTGAATCTCTACGGTATTGTGGAACTGCGTCCTTTTTTCCTTAAAATGAAGTATGTTTATAAATATATGTATAATCTATTTTCAAGTATAGTTAACATTTTTTACCATTAACACTTCTTTAATTCCCACCTAATAATAAAAGTAAAAGACAAAAAATAAGCTTTTCTTGTGATTTCCACAACAATTTACTGAAGTATCCTCTCCATCAATTTTGAGAGAGAATATGTTTATATGAAAATTTATATGAAAGGAATAAGTTACTTAACTGCTTTTTCCTTCCATCTGATAGTAGTACGAGGGGTTTTCAGGGCTTTTCATAAGATAACTGATTTTTATTAACACAATATCAGATCAAAGTCTATCTGTGTATTTAGTTACAATTTCAGGTTAAGGAAGGAAATACTCAGTATGATAAGTGGCAATAACCACTATCAATAATAAGGGAAGCGAGTGATTTTTAAAACCTAAGATTAATATTCTTGTGGCACTTAATTCAGTCATCAGTATTCAAATCCATTGACATCTGTGGGAGCTCAGAGTGCTCAGCAACTCGCATAAGTACCCAATAAATTGCTAGTTTGAGCCTCAATCTTGCAGACAATGTTATCGTGAGGGGAAAATCTAATTACAGTGAGATTTCTTTTTCATGTTTATTTACCATATGAGTCCAAAGCAAGCTCACACCATTGACCTCAAACTATAATACAATCAAATTCAAGAAAGAACTACAAGTTGCCTTGTAGGTCTGATCTTCTTAAAAGCCTTTTATGAATTGAGTCAAAAGGAGATAACGAACATTTACACATCACTAAGGGATTAAAAAAAAACATTTTGCAAAATAAACTTGCATAATTGTGATTACTGAGATCATCATTAGTGAGATCAACAGCCACTAGTTGAATGCAGGAATGGAGTTGGCTGCTGATGGCTGAATTTCCACTATTCACAGGTCTGACTCTGTGTCCATGGCTGGTTATAGCCTGTCACACAAATTCAACCCAGGAGCTTCATGTGCTTAAACAGCAAGTTTTCCATGTGGTTTCACAGGCCAGGTCCCACCAAACTGAGTCAGGAGTTGTGCAAAACTCATCTCAGCTAGAAGTTGTCTTTTGCAACAGTTAATATGATGCTCCTAGATGTGTGTGATGAAATGAAGCCTGCTCTTAAGACTTTTAGCCACTTCACCAAAAGGAAGCTTCCAGTGGAATGTGAAGCTACTTGTCATGGTGCAGGCGGATTTTCAAAGAATACAAACATCTGGTAGTTTGCCTAACAGAATAAATAAGCTAGACACAAACATAGAGGGTAAAATACCACTAGAAGGAGTAGAACTTATATTTTAATTTTTTTTGTTTGGTGTGCAAACAGTAACAAATAAACTGAGGGCCTGATTCAATTACGTTCCTAACCATATGAATACTCCTCTCTTATCAAAACTTGAAAAAAACCATAGAGATAAATATGAAGATCGTTTTTCTTTATACTCTACTTACTTAGTAGCAGTGTAAAATTCTCTTACTGAAACTACTACCAGAAGATTCACTTCAAAACTTGAAAGAATAGCACTTTTTGATGAAAAAAACAGTCCAAATGGATAATGGCTTTCAAAAACAGATTTTATTTCTTAAGTTCTTGCTAGCAAGTCCAAATCCTTACATCAGGTTGAAGGTTGTTTGTTGGTTGGTGTTTTTTTAAATTTTCTACGCACAGCTAATTTTATTTTCCTTCTATAGTATTCTAAATTTTAATGGCATAAACTAAAGATGAACTAGTAATCTATGAGTAAAAATCTTAGAATATAAACAGTTTTTCTTTTCAGTCTTTGAAGAATTACATTCATAGATTCATCATATGGTTTGGTTTGGAAGGCACCTTAGAGATCATTTAGTTAGTTCCAACCTCCCCTGACATGGGCAGGGACACCTTCCACTGGACCAGGTTGCTCAAAGCCCCATCCAAACTGGCCTTGGGCACTTCCAGGGATGGAGCAGCCGCATCTTCTCTGGGCAATGTCTGCCAGTTGATTGAGAACACAGATATTAAAAAACTTTAAAAACTGAGAAATAAAATTTAAATGCAAATAAAAGATAACTAGCCAAATTCTACCACTATTTAGTATAACTCAGAGAAGAAAAGCTTCTCTTTTAGGTCACAGTTTGGAAAACATCACATCTCTTCTAAACAAGTACTACAGGATTAAACACATTCATCTAGTTGGTTTTTAAGTTTCTTACTATCAATGGAACTAAAAAGGTGCACTATATGCACACTGACTAGGCTGAAGGGTGTCACATGGTGATAATCAAAATGAAGCTCCAAAAGGCCTGCCCAAGGTCTCAATGCTCAGTGACATCCTTCCCATATGTGGCTATGAAAAAGCATCTGAAAAAAATGGAGACCCAAGATATTCCCAGGTCACTGGAAACAGCTTACATTTTTTGCAAACAGGTTTTGTCTACACCATTGGTGAGGGTGTCAGGAATCAAAATATGAATTAAACATGAAAATATGTACTCTCAACCAGCAGGATTGGCCACCAGAGATTTTACAACCTGTTTCTTAACCCATTTCTCCTGCTTCTAAAAAGCATGAGAGTTATTGCAACGAAAGAGGCAGCAACATTTCAAAACAAATCCCTTTAGAGAATTTAATCTGAGGAGAAGAGATTCAAGGTCTGTCACCAGCGGTAGGAGATAATCTGGTAGGGTTGCAAAAAAAAATTGCCTGAGCTGTAGATAAAAGACGAACTCCTGCTGTGGAACATTATACAAATGTTGAAGATGCTGAAAGGATGCCAGAGCTCCCTGGTGATGCAGGCTGGAGACATGAGGTACACACCACTGTCCTGCCGAGCAGCAAAGGAAAACAATTGCAGGATTCCATCAAGCACAGCTACAGTAAGTGCCAGTGGGGACCTTTCATCTACAGAACTGTCAGAAAGCATGACCATGTGTGGAGAGTCTTCACTACAGTGATCCCTCCTTTGTTTATCAAGAGTAACGATGACTTAGATGGGGAAGAAATACAGGCAAGAGAAGTAACAAGACAGTAACTTGTTTTTTATAAATCATCCAGTTAAAGAGTCAACTTAGCCCATGCAAAATAATTCTGCAGCCAAAGCTCACAGACTATGTCACCAACATCTTTGTTCAGAGACATTTACCATAATTGATAGAAAAATGAAGAGGTATAAAACATCACACATTTAGAGAGCAATGCTGCATGAAGAAGCCATTTACTAGTGTCTAATCCATGTAAAAGACAATTAGGTATAATAAATTTGCAGATAAGCAAACACATAGGTAGGATGAATTGATCAGAAAACGGAAGCAAGTGACAAAGAAATTGTATTAGTAACAGTGTTCTTCCCTTTCAACCTTGTGCTAGTCAATGTGCCAGAAAAACAAAACACATGGAAGAAAAACATGGAAGATGTACTAACCTCTAGAAATCTCAGCAGATTCACAGCATCAAGACTTTGTGCTCCAAATGAATCAAAATAACTGTGAGGTTTTTTTTTAAAAAAAAAAGTACTGTTGAGATAAGGCAAGGCTCAGATTTGAGGCTGGGTGAGCTTGGCAGTAAACAGTTATGCTGGTGAATATGGGGAGATGTTCATTATATTTATCTTCCCAGAAAACAAATGTGTGCTTGTATGTTTCATATATGGATGAAATAAACTCTTAAAAAAGTCCCCAAAAACCCAATCAAAACCAGAAATTACAATGTCTGCCAAGACACACTCTCATTCAACATCATAGTTCTTAGGAAGGCCATGCACTAAAATCAGTATGTCTTCATCTTTTTTATTACTATGCCAGTAGTAATCAACAGTACCTATGCTCCAGCAAGGGTTTCAGCTCTGTCAGAAATTGCATAGAGAAGCAAAAGATATGATACTAAAATATGCATGAAATATGCATGAACATGATATGGAAAAGCTTTTACATGAATTTTAAAATCACACTCATGTACAATACTGTAAAATCCATTTAGGCTCAAACACCTCATTGTTTCAAGCCATAGTGGGGTTGCTATTGAAACATATTAACTCCATTTGAGCACAAACAGCCATTCTCTGGGCAGTTCATTAAAACGTACCCTTTCTTAAGCTCGAAGGGACTTCTGACTGTTTAGCTCCCATGGGAAATATTAAAAAAAGAAAAAAAACTACAGAGAAAAATCATACATGTCACAACACTTAATAATAGCTACAAATGCAGTAATTTTAAATAGTTTGCATTAGCTTGATGGGATAAATATTCTGAGGTACTCAAGACCCTTAGGGAGAAGTGTCACAGTGATAAGTCATAGTATGAAATTGCTATTTGAGTGCTGAATACCAATTATTTTTGATTTACTGTAATTTACTGTTAAACCCAGGAGTTTACCGAAAGCAATCGGTGTATGTTTTAAATGATACATCAAGGACTTGAGATGTGAAATATCCAGGAACAGTAGGAGAAAGAGGAACACCCTCAGACAATGTTCTAGTTAATTCCATCTACCATATGTAAAAATATAATGGGGGAAACATGAGGAAAGAGGCACTGAGCACGACACGTACCCAAACAAATCTGCATCCAGGAAACTGCAGCTCGGCAAACTAATACAACTATATAAATTATTTTTGAGTGAGTTTACCCTTGCAAAGAGCTGAAGTGCAGGTGGAATGAGAGCCCACTCAGTCATGCTCACTACACGGCTATGGCATATAGTCAAGGAGATAAATTTTGTCTTGCTAAATGGAGCTGGTCAGAAAACAGAGAATCTGGTTTGGGGAACAATCTTCTGCTTGGACCTCTTCATGTTATTGCATCCTGGCCTTTTAACACCTTTCTCACACTTGTGAGCCAACCTCTCCCCCTCCTCTAATCAACTTCCTGATCAAGAAACTTCAGCATAGCTGTCTTGCCCAGTCTTTTGGAGAGCAGACATTATCTTGGAGTGGGACTCAATGCATCCAGCTTCAGTCACCTGAACACTAATTATGCAGCCAAAGTTGGCTGCTATAGGCACCCAACACCTTCAGTGATGAGATAGAGGTACCAGCAACAAGTGATGCACTGCAGCTCCTGATTACAAGCTAGAAGAAAATATGCCTTTCTCCATAAACTACAATGATGAGTCAAGAGTTTTGGCTGTTAATCACTTGATATGTTGTTGTTTCACTGATTTGAAGTTAATCTAAAGCACATCAATCTAAAGCACAATCATGTTCTTCCATGATGGAGGCAAACCAACTCAAATTTCAGAAAGCAGGGTATTATTTATTTAGAATACCCATGATGTAACAGGCTGTATTTGCAAAATTTCTGCTTGAAGATATGAGTAGTTTAAGGCTAAATCCACACTGTACTCCAAATGGAAATTTCTACCTATGACAAGTCCAAATCTGTTCTGCTCCCATGCTATAAGCCCTTGATCAGGCACAGGATTAAAGAGTATTAAGGAAATAAGTAGTGAGAAATTTTCAGAACTCTGCTGTCCAAAGCCCACTAAAAGGATATTATTTCGACTGTCACTTCCTATCCCTTCAGCAACACCATTGAACCTTCAAGGATCATCTAGCTGATTTTCTTAGTCATGTCATTTAGTTTTAGGTAGTCCTGTGAAGAGCAGGTAGTTGGACTCAATCCTTACGTGTCCTTCCAACTTGATATAATATGAGATTCTGTGAATCTTACACCTGGTCCTTCAGAGGATATAGTAATGCCCTTTGCAGATGCAGATCAAAAGCTGTAACGTTATTCATTTCCATCCTACAAGCTCTCATTCTGGTTGTGGCCCTTAAGTCCAGTTAAATCTTTCTTATTTCTTAATTCTTTTTTAAATCCAGTAAAATCCTCTCTTGCACAACTCTGTATATTTTCTGCAACCAGTGAGTTAATCAGTATTTTTTCAGATACTGATTGTCTGCATTGAAAAAGGAAATACTTGCAGAAGTTACCCAACACAGAGTTTGTGTTATGAAAAAAGCATCTTTTACCTAATCCATGTTCTCAAAAATACAAACAACTAGCAAAGCTAACAGCATAATACCTGCAATATTTATACAAAAGACCCTGAAATTCTCACAAACCTTGCTTCCATACCTCATCACTACATGTCTGTATCTTCTTTTATTTTACAATGCCACTGATAAGTCACGTGAAAATAAATGTCCTCTGAGCTGATTTTAAATACCCAATCCTGGAAACTAGAGTTATTGTGATTGAAGAACTTCACTTTAACAAGTTCAAAGAGCTCATTCTACCTTTTTATAGTAATGGAAATTTTGAACTACTAGCCATGAAGCAAAATTATTTAAAAAGAACTTGATGACTGAGTGAACAAGATAAACCAAGCCATCTATCTACTGTTGTTGCATATAAGACCACACACAACAGGGGTTGTCAATCGTTGGAGCAAGCTGGCCAGGGCAGTGGTGGAGCCACCGTCTCTGGAGGGATTTAGGAGACATGTAGCTGTGGCACTTGGGAACATGGTTTATTACTGGGCTTGGCAGTGTTAGCTGGACTCAGTGACCTTGTAGGTATTTTCCAAACTAAAAACTTTAGTGATTTTATGTATTACTGAGGTGGACGGAGGGATGGATAGAAAATGCATCTGAAACATTGCGTCTCCTTTTGCACTTCCAAGTACAAGACAGAGAACCACATTTTGGAGAATTTTGGAGGAGGGAGGGGCCACTAAGACAGGGTGCTGGAGTAGACTGACCATGACTAAAGGCTAAAGGAGCTGGAAGAGTTTACCTGAATGTCCTGGTTACAGGAGTAGGGTGCCAGTTTAGCACTATGTGAGTGTAACCAAGGCGTGTGTATTACACTCCAGCCCATCCCCATCCACTGTCACTTCTGGTGACCTTCTCAGGGCACACCTGACACCTCAGGCTACAAGCCGGCTGTTCGATTTGATAAAAGAAGCAACCCTTTGAGGCAAGGTAGTGTTTCTTTTTTGTTCACACCAATGACTCAGCTGTGGTAACTCTCCTCTGGGGAAGCAGGGGCACATTTACACCCAGCCTGAGGTGTCTCTCTGCTAATGGGCCATAATAGACTCAATGGCACTAGCATGATAGGCAGCTGCAATGACTTAGACTATCAAAGACTCTCAAAAATATTCCATGACTCACAGAACAATTACATCATCAATTGTGAAGCACCCGGCCCAGGGGAAGGAACTGAGCATTCCCACCTGAACCTGATCATATATAATCTTTTGCTTGGGGACTTCACGCATCACCATTTGACAGATCCAGAAGAGGATCAGAACTTCAACAAGACTGTGACCATCACTTAAACAGGACTGCAACCATCACTCTGACCAACAGCGTGCCAGGTTGTACTCCAACTTTGTGAGTTAGAACTAGTTTCCTCTATATCATTGTGTTTATTGTAATCTCTCATGTAAATTTTAACTCCGACCTGTAATCTCTCTTGAGGTAGTTGATTGAGGTTCATTTCTCCCACCAGTTTACTTTTAAACCAGAACACTGAAGAAGTAAAGGCTTGAGGAGCACGTATCTGCTGTATTCCACAATCAAAAGTGGAGTGACAGAGAGGATGGATCCTTGCCAGAAGTCCACCAAAAAAGGGCAAGAGTCAAAAGCCACACATTACAACAGCAGTAATTCAAGTTGTATTTGTACAAGAAAAAACCTCTCCCCCCTGTGTGTGGTTAAGCATTGCAACAGATTGCCTAGAATGGCTGGAGTGTCTGTATCCCTGGATATAATATAATGTGAAAAAAATCCTGGGACCTTGGGTCTACTGTTGAAGTAGAAAAGGACATTGAAATCAACAGCTTCCAGTGATTCCTTTCAAGCAGAACCTTTTTTATTATTATTTATTTCCTCTGTCTTTATGTCACAAAGTTAGCACGTTTGTATCTCCCCTCAGTTCTTATATATACTTTTCAATTGCTAATTAATTTTATCTAAAACGCAAGACATATTCCTGTCATCACAAACTTCACTTGCCCTCTGTTTTCACCATGCCATTAGTATTTTCTCACATTTTGGAATAAAGGACACAAAATTCAGGTTGTGAGAAGAATAATCTTTCTGAACACGCTATCCTGCCAGTAAAGGAGGAGACCACCTGATGAACTCACCATAAGCCTTTTCTGGAGGAGCTTCTATAGCTGCACACAGCAAAATACCCTTCTCAATGTTATCTTTAGGTTATATAACATTGAAGAGATACAAATAGGATTTTAGAATCATTTTCATGTTGCTTTGACTAATCTTAATAGAAATAGTGGAGTAGGAGTTATTTGGTAGAGCATGTCTAACTGGTACTGCAGCAGAATATAAGATGAGAAGTTAATACTTTTCCCCATCAGATTAATTATGAAATGCCAAAATTAATGTTAAAGTTTTATGAATTTCACTAATTCTTTTTGCCTCTTAAAGTGGAAACTTAAGCAGATTTTTGATCTTATTCTTTTGATTCAACCAATAGGCCAGAAGTTTTCCCATTCCACATTTTTCTTTAAAATTTTTCTATCCTAGGTATGAGCAAATACATTTTCCACTACAAAAATCAGAGAATCACTGAATATACTGAGTTGGAAGTGACCCACAAGGATCATTGAGCCCAACTCCTGGCCCTGCACAGCACCATCCCCAAGAATCACATGTACCCAAGAGCATTGTCCAGATGCTTCTTGAACTCTGTCAGGCTTGGTGCTGTGACCATTTCCTGGGGAACCTGTTCCAGTGCCCAAGCACCCTCTGGGTGAAAGATCTTTTCCTAATATCCAATCTAAAGCTCCTCTGACACAACCTCAGGCCATTCCCCCAGATCCTGTCTCTGGTCACCACAGAGAAGAAATCAGTGTCTGCCCCTCCTCTTCCACACATGAGGAAGTTCCAGACTGCAGTGAGGTCTCCGATTAGTTTCCTCTTCTCCAGGCTGAACAGACCAAGTGACCTCAGCCACTCTTCATACGGCTTCTCCTCAAGGCCATTCACCACCCTCATGGCCCTTCTTTAGACACTCTCTAATAACTTAATTTCTTTATTATATTGCAGTGCGCAAAACTGCACACAATGTTCAAGGTGAGGCCACCCCATTGCAGAGCAGAGCAGGACAATCCCCTCCCTTGTCCAGCTGGCCATGCTGGGCCTGATGCCCCCCAGGCCACGCTTGGCCCTCCTGGCTGCCAGGGCACTGCTGATTCATATTCAACTTTCCACTGACCAGGACCCCCAGGTCCCTTTCCATGGCGCTGCTTTCCAGCCTCTCATTCCCCAGACTGTCCATCCATCCAGAGTTGCCCCATCCCAGGTGCAGAATCTGACACTTTCCCTTGTTGAACTTCATATGGTTGGTGATTGCCCAGTGCTCTGATTTTTCACGATCACTCTGCAGGGCATCTCTGCATTCAAGGGAGTCAATAGCTTGTCCAAGATTTGTATCATCTGTGAACTTGCTTAATATCCCTTCCAGTCCTGTGTCCTGTGTCCAAGCCATTTATGAAGATGAAGAGTACAGGGCTGAGGATGGAGCCCTGTGGAACCCCACTGGTGACAGGTCACCAGTCTGATGTCACTCCATTCAGTATACCCCTTTGTGCCTGACTCGTGAGCCAGTTGCTAACCTATCCCACGATGTGTTTATCCAGCTGCGTGCTGCACTTTTTATTTGTAAGGATACTAAGAGAGAGAGAGAGCGTGGAAAGCATGACCGAAATCCAAAAGGATTACATCCACTGGCTTCCCTTGATCAGCTAGGTGGGTTGCCTTTCCTTGAAGGAAATCAAGTTTGATACGCAGGACTTTCTTCTCATGAAGCCCTGCTGGCTGTGTCTGATGTCTTTCAAGTGTTTTTCAATACCTCCCCGAATAATCTTCTCCATAACTTTGCCAGGCTCTAAAGTGAGACTGACAGGCCTGCAGTTTCTGAGGTCCTCTTTATTGCCCTTCTTGAAAACTGAGGCAATATTCGCCAGCTTCCTGTCAGCTGGACGTCTCCAGATTCTCAAGATCTATCAAGAAGCATCTAGAAAAGTTTTGCTATGACATTAGCTAGCTCTGAGGATTCTTGGATTAATCCTATCCTATCACAGATTTGTAGGGATACAGCTGGAGCAGCAGAACCCACACACTTTCAGAGTCACCTGACAATTTATCAGTCTGACAGTCATGGTACTCCAGCTCAGGCCACTGGAACACCCTTGGTTCATTATCTGTGCTGAAGACAGAGGCAAAGACTGCATTGAACACATTTGCCTTCTCCCTGCCCCTGTTTGTGAAGTGACCATCCTCATCCTGTAATGGTCTGATGTTATTTTTACACTGCCTTTTGCCATTAAAATATTTGAAAAATCTCTTTTTATTGTCCCCTGTGGTTCTGACCAGCTTCAATTCCAATTGAGCTTTGGCTTTATGCTTTTTCTCCCTACAGTGGCAGCAGCATATTTGCATTCCTCCCATTTCACCTGACCTTGCTTCCACTGGGGATACACCTTCCTTTTTTGCCTTATCAGCTGCACTTCAAGTGGCCACAGTGGCTGTTGGTCTGATTTCCTCTTTCTCTGCCTGAAGGTGCTGTCTAGTGATGAGCAGTGTCTGATAAACAGTAGCCAGTGCCCGGCTATAGACCACAGATCGTCTACCTAGAACTTGTCAAATATTGAAATATTTTTCCTGCATCTGTTGGTTTTATAAAGGAACAGTTTCATTTTTCAGAGTTAACTAAATGATCTGCAAAACACTTACAGAATTTGGACTCCTTTGGAGTTTCTACCTTCTCCATAATTTTTAGCTACCATCTCCTGGTTCTATTTTCATTTCTAGTTTCATGAACTAACAGTTAATGAGGTTACAATAGAAATACCATTTTGCAAGGACCAAGGGGACTGTTAGACACTAATGCTGGTTAGAGGAAGAAGTTGACGAAAGCACTGATCTAAGTTTCTCTGCAAGACTAACTGAATAATTGACAACTGATAATTAAAACGGATTGATTTAGACTCTCCAGGGAATATCACGTTGTAAGCAAGTCACTTAGGGGGTATTACCACACCCTTAGAAATTATGGCCATGAAAAAATATTGCATTGCAGGTCTATTTTGTAAGACTCTGTGTACATTTCCTTCCTCTCAAAGGGGCTGCCCTTTAACTTAGCATATCAAGAAAAAAAAACACCCTACACACCTTGATGCTTTGAAGATTTAGTGGTAGACGTTGGATAATCAGGAACTGTTTTGGTTTTCAATTACAACTAGAAACACAACAGTGTAACTCTGAAGTCAATAGACAGGAACTGCTGATTTAAAATCAACAATATTTCAAAGTAATGCATAGCACAGTACTGTAAGATTTAAAAACATTTTTAATGAGATTAATTCTTAGGAATCACAGAATGAACTAGGT
>VWPU01001751.1:0-42481 GCA_013398955.1 Callaeas wilsoni | reverse complement strand
ATATATTATATATGATATATATAATTTTTCTATATTATATATATATAATTATTTATATATTTAGGGCTGAGCTGATCCCTTGGAGTACTTCTTTTGCTGCAGGTTTGATGGGAATGGCACAGCAGTCCAAGCCAGCTCCACTTTTTTACATTACTTTTCCTTGTTTGCTTCACTTCCAAACCAGGAAAAAAGAAGCAAATCTCCTCCTTCACGTGGTCCTGCTGCTCCCAAAGCACTGGAGTGTGCTGGAAAGGCTGGAACACTGCTCCAGCCCAGCGGGAGAGCTGCTGCAGCAATCTCCAGGACATTTAATCTGATGAGTGCAAAACAAACTCAGCCCGGTGGGTTTGGAGGAGCCCTGCGAGAGCTGCTCGCTGCTGGCTGGGTAAATCCTGCAGGAATTGCTGGAGTTAGGGAAAGGGAGGATTTGTGCCCTCTGGAAATGCAGGTGTGGGAGCAGAGCAGCCATCCCGCGGTGTCTGCAGCACTGCAGACTCTCGGGGAGCTCTGTAGAGTGGTTCATTTTTTAGGGATATTTTTGGGAGAGCCCCGAGGAGCTGTGCCATAGCAGGGGCTTGTCCGTGTCTATGAGCTCCCGAGTGAAATGCGCTGAGGGATTTTGGAGATTTATAACCAGCGGGATCCCAGTTCTTCCATCCTCTCCTTCCTTGGGGCTGTGAGAAATAACAGTCTCACGCTGCTAAAATTTAACAAATTTATTAAAAACCACAGCCAGGAACAAAGGAGCCAGGGATAAGCCCACGATTCCAAGTGGCGATGCAGACAACAGCAGCGCACGCGGCGCTGGGTGCTCCCCTCACGGACCGGCCCAAACCGTGAGAAATAACGGTCTCACGCTGCTAAAATTTAACAAATTTATTAAAAACCACAGCCAGGAACAAAGGAGCTAGGGATAAGCCCACGATTCCAAGCGGCGATGCAGACAACAGCAGCGCACGCCGCGCTGGGCGCTCCCCTCACGGACCGGCCCAAACCGTGAGAAATAACGGTCTCACGCTGCTAAAATTTAACAAATTTATTAAAAACCACAGCCAGGAACAAAGGAGCTAGGGATAAGCCCACGATTCCAAGCGGCGATGCAGACAACAGCAGCGCACGCCGCGCTGGGCGCTCCCCTCACGGACCGGCCCAAACCGTGAGAAATAACGGTCTCACGCTGCTAAAATTTAACAAATTTATTAAAAACCACAGCCAGGAACAAAGGAGCCAGGGACGAGCCCAAGGCAGACAAAAGCAGCACCATGACACTGGGTGCTCCCCTCACGGCCCGGCCGTCGTCCAAAGGGCGGAGGAGCTCGTGCCAGGCCCCAGCACAGCTCTTATAGCCAGGCCTGGCTCTCTGATTGGTTGGGATTTCAATCCGCCGCCTGATTGGTCCTTTTTGCTTGACGCTGATTGGCTTGTTTCCACAGCAATTCCTGACCAATCATTTCCCCAAAGTCCCTCCCGATTGGTTGAGGTCTGACCCAATCGGAGTCTCGAAATCACCAGAACACCGTGACGTCATCCCTGGAACTTTCGGCGTCGCCATCTTGGCAGCCCCCCCCCTTCATTGATTAACATTGAACATCAATTAAATACAACATTTAAACCCAAACAAACCTCATTACAACATCCCAACCCACACTGAACATTAATTTCTTGAGCATTATTAAACCTGCAGCATTGCATAAAGCATAAATAAAACATTTGAACTAGATAAACCTGAACTTAACAATTGAACCCTTTAAACTTCATTAACATTCGAAATTAAGGTAATTTAGTAACTTAGTTTTAATGAACCTTTAAAAACTGTTCGTAACAGGGCCACGCCCGCTGCAGTCGCTGTTGTCACATGCTCTGGCGTTAGTCCCTGCACCTCACAGCTGTCCTGGGGACATCTGGGCTTCCCTGACGTGTTCCTGGCAGGAGAAGCGGTGGAGCCCAGGGCTGGGGAACACGGGGTGCTTTCCAAGCTGTGGGTGCTGCGCAGGGACACCGGCTGTCCCTGGGGCAGGGCTTTGCCGGTCCCACAGGGGTGCTGGGAGTGGGCCTGGAGGTGCCACCTCTGCTCCAGCTCCTCCAGGCGGTGCCAGTGCTGATGGTTCCAGCAGATTGCCCTGCCCAGCCCGGATCCAGCACCTTCTCCCTCCTGACCGAGGACAGCACCCAGGGAACGGCTGGAGCTGGGCCAGGGCGGGCTCAGGCTGGAGAGCAGGGAAAGGTTCTTCCCCCAGAGGTGCTGGGCACTGCCCAGGCTCCCCAGGGAATGGGCACGGCCCCGAGGCTGCCCGAGCTCCAGGAGCGTTTGGGCAGCGCTGCCAGGGATGCCCAGGGTGGGGTTGTTGGGCTGCCAAAGCTGGGCAGCTCAGCAGCTCTCAAAGCCCAGCGCCTTTGGGGCATCACCCCCAGGACCCACGGAAAACGCCCCTGAGCTGATTTGTCACGGCTCTCTTCCTTCCTGGCTCTGAGATGCAAAGCCAGGTGGCCAGGATTGGTTCTCACCAGCTGGGAATGTTTTCATGTCTTGGAAAGAGAAACCTTGAAACCTTCCACCTGAAGGAGGATTTCTCCCACCGTGACACTGGATACAGGAAACGGCTTAAAAAATAATTCCTGGCACTTTGGAGGACGATGTGAAATACTGTTTTAGTTTAGGAAATCCTTCTTTCCCAGTCAGGATGGTTAATTCATGGATTCAGCTTTTCTTCTTCTTTTTAAGCATTCCCCAGCAGGGGTGGAATGCACTTAAACCTGGAGGGACTCCAGGGTGGCTTCTAGGTGATGTCCTGGTGTTCTCCAAACCACGTGTGTCCATAGAGGTGGGAATTCCTGGGGTCCTCTTCACTGCTCCAGGGCTTTTTGTTCTGGAGGTGGCTTGAAAATGAAGCGCAGCAAAATATTGGCTGCAGAGGTTGTCAGACATGAGAGAATCCAGAGGATTCTGAGGCACTGGAATAGAAGAATATCGAGGAATTCTGTGCTTGGGGATGTTCCTCAGGTCAGCTGCTTCCAGGTGAAGGATCAGGGAAGGCAGGGAGGGTGGGCTCAGGAATCTGCACCTCAGTAGACTTGGTGGAGGCTGAAGCAGGGCTGGTGAAACTGGGTCTGATCAGGTGAAAAAGTTCCAATCAGGAAGTGGGAGTGAAACTCAAGCCCCTTAAAACTGTTGAGTTTCCTGGGGTTTGTGGGAGAAAAAAAAAAAAAATTAATAATAAAAAAAAGTGGTTTACTGGGGGAGGGAGGAAATGTCCCATCATCTCAGGGGGTTAAAAATAACACTGAATTTTCAGTTTCAAACAGTTTCAGTTAATTAAAGTGAACTTGCACTGAATAAAGGAAACAAGAAAGAGGCAGCTCATCCACAGAGGTGAAACCTTTCATTTCTGGGCTGACTCAAATTGACTCATTTTCCTTTTTTTTTCCTTTTTTCCTAAACTCAAAGACTGGGAAAGTTTTCTGTTTGACACACGATTTCTTTCCAGCAATTCCCTTTAACCCTGAGAGCTCCCCCACATCCCAAATCCATCCTTTCCTCAGTCTGGGCTGTTCAGGGAAGTGATGAATCAGTAACAAATGTTTTCCCCCACTCGAAGGCAGAGGGAGGAATGAAGAGCAGATTTATATTTTTTTTTTTTTTGGCAAGGCAGAGACATCTCTGCTGTTCAAACAAGACTTGTCAGCTCTGTCTGGGGCTCTCCCAAAATCCACACAATTCCCTGTGCAGAGGCAGTGGGATGAGGGAGCGTGTCTGACCTGGGCCCTTCTCAGCTTCACTTGTGATGAATAATCCAGGCTCAAAACCTGGAGTTTGGTGGGAGAAAAAAGAGATTTTTCTCTGGATTCTACTGTGTAAAAAAAAAACCTCTGGGAAATTCTTTAGGTTAGTGAAGAAATAGAGAGAAAGGAAAACTGATTTGAGCTGGGAAATCATTATCGATAGTGGGATGCTCCAATGCAGCCTTGGAAGTAGAAAATACAGGAATGGGCGTGAGCTAGGATTTGGATGGGAAGTTTTTCAGGGCGAACAAGAGGATTTTGAACGAAAAAGGAATGGAGATGTCCACATCCAGCAAGGGGCTTTTGCACAGAGGTTGGCCCGTGCCCACGTGCTGAACGTGTCCTCCTTGGGATCTCATCCACGCTGGAAGCTGCTGGAAGCTTCTTCAGCCCCATCCATGCTCATCCTCATCCAAACTTCCAATTGTGGAGCCTCCTCAGCCCAGGATCCGGCCCAGGGAGCTCCAGAGGGTTCAGCCCCTCCTGGGGCTTGGCACAGTGGTGCCTCCAGCACCGTTTTTGGGGTTTGGCAGCTTCTCTGCACATGAATAAAATCCTGGTTTCTGTTTATTTGCCTGGAGCCTCCTGAGCTCTGGTTCCAGCAGTGTGGGCTCCACCTGAGCTGGCGAAAGGAGTTTACAAGAAGAAATCTCTTGGTTGGGGCTCTCAGTGACTCCCACAGCCAGGGAAGCAGCAGCTCCTGGCTTGGAGCAGCTTGTCAGGGAATCTGAAGGCTCCCAGGCACCCAAAGATAATTTGGGTGTAAAAATACCAGTGGCAGGCGAGAGGTGGGAGGTGAGGAGCTCTGTCAAAGGAGCTCGGAGGAGCATTTGGGAGTTGAGTCAAGGTTGAAACCGCAACAATTCAATCGTTTGTACAGAAAGCTGGCAGCCGCCGGCGCGGAGTGAATCACAAATGTGCACATGTTTTGCCTGGGGTGAAAATCTGAGCGCTGTTTGGCTGTGAAATGGCAGCTTGTTAGGCTGGGAAACACTCATTTTTAATTTATTTTTTTGTTCTTTGGAGCTGTGTTGAAGGGAGCGGGAGGGGAAGGTCGGGGCTGGTGCTGCTGCCCTGCTCTGCCCCAGGCTGTGCTGCTGCTTCCTCCTCTCACTCCTGCTCTGTTCCTGCACATCCCCCGGGGAAAATGATGCCCAGGAGCCAAATGCAACCTCCAGACACTGACCCAGGTCCAGAATTTTAATACCAGGTCAGAGGCTGAGCACTGACCCTCGGAACAGCAGCTCCTGAAGCAAAGGAAGCAGAACTGGATCCCTGCGAGGCGCTGGGGGCTTCGCTTTCCTGCAGTCAAACCTTGCCCTCTAATGAAGCTCAGTGGTGCTAATTTGGGCTGAGAATCGGTCACACCGGAGTGACAGGAGCTGGAGGAGGCACTCGGAGGTGCAAAGCTCAGCTCAGGCAGGCCCAGCTCCCCTGTGGGCTCCCAGGAGCAGTGGCTGGCTGTCCCTCAGCACAGCGCCTTGCTCCTCCGCAGAGAATGTCAGTGTCCCCAAAGTGGAGACTGCAGCATGACGTGGCTGCATTTTAGCTGAAATCCCTGCACTGACCCGTGGCCATCCTTTAGAGGGACAGCTGTCCTGCCTGAAGGGGGGCAGGGTGAAGGAAGGGTGTCCCTGAGTTGGGATGGGTTCGGACGCAGGTCCTAGAATAAACCCCACACTCTCGAGATGATCAGACAGGAGTTGCCTTTCCCTGCCAGCAGTTGGGACCTGGAGTTTCCACAAGCTCCGGTGAGGTCCCATCAGTGCTGGGCAGGCAGCAGACCGTGCCCAGGAGCCCAGACGTGGCTGGGCACTGGCCACTGGCCCTCTGCCTGCTCGCACGGCACAGGAGCTTGTCCCTGGCAGCCTCACATCCAGCCTCGTGTCCCCTGCACGTCCCCTGGCTTTTGGCCTCCAGCTCTTTCCCCGAGTGCCAGCTCAGGGAAGGGCAGTGCTGGGTGCATTCAGCTTTGTCACGTTTCCCCTCTGCTTTTGGGACCTCTGATGACCCCACAGTGATGTTTTCCAGGTTTTCTCTGCAGGCTGGCAGGAAAGCCAAGTTTAAACGTGAAAGCAGCTGCCATCCTGCCCGCTGAGGGGTTTCTGGATCTCCCATCACGAACTCTGGGGTCCTGCTCACCGCAGAGTTTGTTGTTAAACCCCTTCAGTTCTCTTCTCTGACCTCTCATCTTCCCTAAACCTGTGAGTGTGGCTGAGTCCAAACAGACCTGAGTGGGAATTTGGCAGCTCTGTGCTGGGTACAGGGTGTGTGGTGGGGCCAAGGGCACGAGGCCAAGGGCACAGGAAATTCCAGGTAGGATTTCTGCCCGTCCTCCAGCTTCTCCTGCCGGGATGTGATAACTCGGTGCTTCCTCAGCCAGAGGACCTGAGCCAGACCTTTCCAGGGCATTCTCTGATTTCTGCCTGGCTGAAGTCACTGGCTCTTATCAAGGCTGGAAAATGGAGCTGTCTGACTTCCCCGCCTGCCCCCGGGCAATTTGTCTCCTGGGCCGCTGCAGGGAGGTTGATAAAACGTGTTTGTCATGAATCCTCTGAGAGAGAGTGGGCTGGGATTGCCAGGCGGGGTGGCAGGAGTGGAGCAGGCAGAGTTCTGAGCACCGGCAAGGGGGAAGCTCTGGGAAAATGCAACTGGGATATCTCTGGCTCATCTGGAGGTTGCTCTGAGCCTCTCTGGCTCAGCTGAAGGCTCCTGCCAGTCGGATCTGCTGGATTGGGGAATCAGCCAGGTTAGGAAAAACACACTCTGGTGTTGTGGCTGCCATGAATAAAACAGCAGCCAGTTTAGAATCCCAGGATCATTTAGGTTGGAAAAGACCTCCAAGATCATCGAGTCCAACTTGTGCCTGATCCCCGCCTTGTCCCCAGCCCAGAGCACTGAGTCTGGTCCTTCACCGAGCACCTCCAGGGATGGGAATTCCATCACCTCCCTGAGCAGCTCCTTCCAATGTTTAATCACCCTTTCCGTGGAGAAATTCCTGCCGATGTCCCCCCCCACCCTCCCCTGGCCCAGCCTGAGGCCGTTCCCCCTCCTCCTGTGCCTGTTCCCTGGGAGCAGAGCCCGACCCCCCCGGCTGCCCCCTCCTGTCAGGGAGGTGTGCAGAGCCACAAGGTCCCCCCTGAGCCCCCTTTTCTCCAGGCTGAGCCCCTTTCCCAGCTGCCTCAGCCTCTCCTGGGGCTCCAGCCCCTTCCCAGCTCCGTTCCCTTCCCTGGCCATGCTCCAGCCCCCAGGGCCTTCTTTGAAGTGAGAAGCCCAAACGGACCCAATTTGGTCAATTCAAGGCCTGGATTTTGAGGTTGCTGGAGTTAAAAGCTGCAGCACTTATTGTTCACCTGGGTGTGAGAAATCCCTTCTTGGCCCAACCAATTCACCCACGATCCTGCAGAAATGGAAACCTGGGAAAGCCACTGGATCACCAGGACGGGCAGAGCTGCTGGAGCAGAGGGGGCTGGGAGGCAGCACCCCTCGGATTCTCAGGGAATACAGGTGGTCAGGAGTCATGGACAGCCAGGGATGCGTGTATGCAGCTGGGGACAGCCAAGCCCTGCTCCCACACGGATGCCACGTGGATGCTGCCCAGCTTGGAGTCTACCTGAGGCTTCTTTTACACCAGATTTCCCCCAGTCCCTCCAGCTGTGACCAGCCCTGAATGAAGCTGCTCTTGCCAGTGTCGGTGTCCGACCCACCAGGGCAGCTCCGGTGTTTGGGCACAGAGTCCCTGAAGGCTCTGAAGCTACAAAGGACCTTCCACTGCTTCCCTGCTGCTGCTTTGCCGCAGGGTTGGGATACCCTGATTCTGGTGGTGTGTGCAAACACCCCCAAAACTCCCAGGAATTGTCTGGATTTGAATCTCTCCAAGGTCAGGACCACCAGGAGGTGCCTCCAGCCCCCAGCCCTGGCTCCAACAGCAGGAAAGGAGAGGAGAAGAGCAGGAACAGAGCGAGTCTTTGCTGCTGGTTCCTCCCAGCTCCCTGCGGGGCGAGGATTTGCTGATCCAAAGGTGAAGTTTGCATCCACAGCCCTCAGCAAGAACTGGACCTCAAGTCCCTCCTGTCCTGGGAAGGACTGGAGGATATTCCTGCAGGAGATCCCTGGGCACACAGAGCTTTCCTTCTCTTCCTCTTGAGCTTTCCTGATGTTTTGTGGGGTCTTAAACTCCTCCTAAAGCAGGCTGGGATGCGTTTGTAAAACCTCAGCAGCATGTTGAGGAGTGGGAAAATGAGCTGTAGCCCCTTTGCCCATCAGCCATGGGAAGGGAGGGAGTTGGAAGGGTTTGATTTAACTCCCAGCTCCCCTTTCTTCACCAAAACCCAGCAGGATCAGCAAAACCAACACCAGAAGCCACAAAAGGTAGTGAGGTAGTCAGAAGAGGTGAGTGAGGCAGAAAGATTTCGTACAGCAGGAAATGCAGCGTCAGGGTTCTGGAATGAGGCTGCATTTAATGGGAAATACCGACTTCTGGGATACCTCAGTCCCCTTCTTCTCCATTCCAAGCTGATCTCCGTGAGTGTTTCTCCAGCTTAACCTGCCGTTGTCTCAGGGAAGTTATTTTAAAGCCTGGCAGAGGCTCAGCCTGAGCTATTATTTCAACATTGTTAAAAGTATCCTGAGTGAGCAGGGAAACGCTGGGGCTGGTGTTATCTGCTGCTGCAGACACACATCTGGGAGAGATTACAGCTCGAGAAAATCCAAATAAATACGTCCAGGGAGCCCATCCTGGGAATTCATCTCATTTCAGCAAATGCAGACTCGCTGCACCCCAAAACCCTCCTGCTCCTCCGTCTGGTGCTGAGCGGTTCCTTTGGTTTGGTGTGACAGCGATCACAAAGTGCCTGTGGAACATCAGAGGAGGCTGGAAAACAGCAGCTTAAACCTGACATCCCTGGAGACGTGCGAGGCAGGTCGGGGGCCGTGGCCCAGCCGTGAGTCAGTGCTGAAACGCAGCCAGGGAGGGCAGCACCCGTGCCAGGAGCCATCTGCCACCTGAGGACAAGCACACCTGGGCTCGGGATCGCCGCTCCTCCCGTTCGCCTGGCCTCGACACGCGGCTGAGGCTGTACAAACACATCCCAGCCTGCTTCAGGAGGAGTTTAATGCTCCACAAAACATCAGGAAAGCTCAAGAGGAAGAGAAGGAAAGCTCTGTGTGCCCAGGGATCTCCTGCAGGAATATCCTCCAGTGCTTCCCAGGACAGGAGGGACTTAAGGTTCAGTTCCTGATGATGCAAACTTTGCCTTTGGATCAGCAAATCCTCGCCCCGCAGGGAGCTGGGAGGAACCAGCAGCAAAGACTCGCTCTGTTCCTGCTCTTCTCCTCTCCTTTCCTGCTGTTGGAGCCAGGGCTGGGGGCTGGAGGCACCTCCTGGTGGTCCTGACCTTGGAGAGATTCAAATCCAGACAATTCCTGGGAGTTTTGGGGTGTTTGCACACCAGCATTCACATGCTGTCCAGGATGAGAGGGAATGGCCTCAAGCTGTGCCAGGGGAGGGTCAGGCTGGACATCAGGAGGAATTTCCTCATGGAAAACATTGGTAAACATCAGAAGGGGCTGCCCAGGGAGGTTTGGAGTGCCCATCCCTGGAGGTGCCCAAGGAAGGCCTGGACATGGCACTCAGTGCTCTGGGCTGGGGCCAAGGTGGGGATGGGGCACAGCTTGGACTCGGTCATCCGGGAAGTCTTTTCCAACCTAAATGACTCTTTGGATTCAGTGATCAGAGTGAGAGGATGATGAAAATTGGGGCTACAAACCCTGGCTGTGTGTTCTTCCTAGCCTGGGGTGTCCATCCCTCCCTGAGGAGGTTTCTGGGGTCATCCCTTCATGGCTTTGGTGTTTATTTCTGTTTGTCTTCCAACCCTATAAAACAAAACCACAGAGAGGGAGGCTCTTGGAAAGCTGGTGCTGGAAACAAGCCCCTGGAGTGGGAAAGTTTGGAGAATTTGCTGTTAATTTACTTTGACAATAGAGCAATAAAGAGAAGTTTATTTACGAGCGACAGCGAGGGCCAATGTTTATGGCACTTGTCGCCACTCAGTGCCACACAAGTTTTATTGGGATGTTTTCAGTTGTTTCTAAATGAATCCCACAGAATCTCCAGGATAGGCATTGTACACCAATTCCAATGCTGACTCCCTGTAATTCAGTAATTAATTTAATCGCTGCGAGACCAACTTGAACATGTTCAGGAGTGGTTGTGTGGGGATTTAAATGAAAACCGTGTAAAAATGCCCCTCCAGCTAAAGCTTTTAAGCCCTGGACGTGGATAAAACATCATTTCTGTGGTGTTTGACTTGAGATAAGGGAAGGTTTGAGCTCGGCCCAGGAGCATTTGCTGTCAGTGCTCCAGGAGGGGACAGGAGATGAATGCACGGAGCAGAGGGAGGAGGATCTGGAGAGGAAATGTGGAGAAGGGGGATGGAAGAGGCACCAAGGTGTGAGCGTGGCCTGGGGGGTGAGGGCTGGGCAGGGCTGGGGTGACACCAGTGCACCTCCCCAAGGACCAGGAGCTCTGGGTGGGGTTAACTCTCGTGGTTGCTCAGGAAGGAGATGGTTCAGGAGCTCTGAAGGGTCTGTGGGGCTGGATGAGATGACCTTTAAAGGTCCCTTCCAACCCGAACTATGTCATGATTCTGTGATCTCATCTTGGAAAGGTTGGAAATTGCTTCTTTTTTGGTTTCCTATTAAAAAACCCCAAATCAAGCGAGGCCACCCAACCCTGCAGAGCAGCTCGTCCTTGTGACCCTCCCTCCTGGCCCTTCCCAGCGCCTCCTTCACAAGGGTCCTTTCTCATCTTCCAGGATATCAATTTGCTCCATGTCCCAAACCCTTTCCATGTCCCCACGAGGGCAGGAGACAATCTCTCGGACCTCTCCCCCTCAGTTCATGGGATGAGATTTTTATGCCGTCTCATGGTTTGGACAGTTGGGATTTGCCCTGGGGAGGATAAAGCTGAAGGCTGGGCTGCCCCTTCCACCCTCCTGTGACCACTCTGTGTCTTTACCAGCTCTGAAACTCTTCCCTGCTCCCAAAGATCTCCTCCTTTTCTGCCACTTGCCCTACTTTTCCCTGCCGCCAGCTTATCCTTATTCGGGGTCATCCTGCCTTCCAGCAGCCCTTCCTCCTGCCCAGGCTTTGTCCCCAAAAGCCCCATCCCCACCCCGCAGAGCCCCCCGTGCTGGGCGGGCACAAAGGAGCGGCAGCACAGCTGCAGATCCGGGTAATGAGCTCCAGGAGAACCTGTGCTCCCGTTTTTCCTGTCCAGACAATGCGTGCAGCTGAGCTCTTTCTTCCGAAAAGGTTTCGCTTCCCTGGAATTTGCTGTCCTCTCTGTGGGTGGGTGCCTGCATTCACTCTTCCATAATAGGTCCAGCGTCCTGCGTGGGAAATGTCCTTGTTCCTTTTCTTCCTGCTTTGGCTCTGTCCCCTTCGGACTTGCAGCCACAGGGTCAAACCCAAATTATCCCTGCTCTCCGGAGCAGGGAGGAGAAGGTTGAAATCCTGTTGCATAACCAGCCCCGGAGCTGTGCGTGCTGCAGCTTAAAGCTCACCTCGGGTGCCTTCTGGAGGTGCCCCTAGAAAGGAATGGTTGGGTGAGGAGGGAAATGGGAACAGTAGGGAATGGATGTGGCACAGGGAGTGACACGGGTGGCTGCCGTGGGCATCGTCACGAGAAATTCTGGAATGGAAGGAGAAGCAGGAAGAGCTGCCTACAAAAAACTTTGTCTCAAGGTGTCCTTGTCCACCCAAGATGAAAAGCCACCAGGCAACTCCAAACAAGTGGGAAGTTGCCATTTTGCTGCCCTTGATCCAGAGAAAGTCAGGCGCAACCTCCAGCATCTTTCCAGAGGCAAAGGGTGCTGGGCTGTGGGATGTCGGGGCAAGTGGGGCAGCACTGGTGTGCTGGGAGGGCTGTCCTGGTTCGGGTGCTTGCTGATGGTGTCACTGCTGTGAGGCCCCAGGATGGAGCCCTGTTTTTCCATCTTTTAATGCAGGCAGCCTTCCTGATTAAATTCTGGAGCTGTGATGTCCGAGCCTCTCTGATCCAGAGTTTGGAGTGATCCTAAGCAGAGTCCTGGCAGGACATTTCCATCAGGCACTCAGGAATCAGAGGGAGGAAAGGCCCATTAGGTCATAGGCTCCGTTCCCCAGCCAGGGCTGTCCCCTGGGCTTGTCCCCAGGGCTTGGCCAGCCCTGTTATTTCAGGTTTCAACCAGTGCCGCATCCAGGGGAAGTGACTCAGCCTGACAGACCCTGTAAGGAGCTCTCCAGGGCTCCAGTTTTCAGTCATTTAACACCATTTTCCCTCATTTCCCTCCTTTGGGGAGAACATGAAGCTCAGTGTGAGTTTCATGCATTAAAACAAGCCAGAGGACAACATGGGTGGTCACTTTTCTGTGTCTCCAACTGGGGGTGCCCCTCAGGGAACACTTTTTTCTGGGATGCAGCCCCAGAAATGGAATGGAATGGAATGGAATGGAATGGGATGGGATGGGATGGTGGAGAGTCTCTATTGAAACCCATCTGATTCCTGAGAACACTAATGGGCCTTAATGACCCTGACCAGCCTCACCTGAGACCCCCACCTCGTCCCAGCAGCCCCAGTTAAGCTCAGCCCTGTGCCCTCAGCCCTGTCCTGAGCTGTGGAGGGTCTTTGCCTCCTGGATGGGCCATGGAGCTACCCTGGATGGAATTTATCTCCTTGTCCTTTTGGTCTCTGCCCCATCTCTGTCCCTGGGATGGACTTTACACCTCACTGCACACCAGCTTCTCCTGTGCTTCCCTTTACCAGTGACTGTGCTCCATGAGGGATCTGGACCTGATTCCCGGCTGTCCTTGCCTGGGCTGCCTGTGGAGCATCTCCCCAGGGGCTGCCTCTGCCTGGGGTGCTCCCCCTTGGAATCTGTGCCTGTCAACTAGGCCCTGCCTGTCCTGGGATCCCCCAGCTCCCCACAGCAGCTCCTGGGAGGAGCTGCTCCCTCCCAGCTTCCGTCCCCCACTGCCCCTGCGCGGATCTCCCTGGCACTGGGATGACTGGGAAGATGCCTGCGCTGCTTTTAGGAGCAAGCTGGATTTGGCAGCTGCAATTGAACTCCAGGAATGTCCTTTCCAGTGCAGAAATAGCCATTCTGGAGGCGTTTGGGCAGAGCTTGAAGAGCAAAGGTGTTGGTTTGGGATGCTGGATGTGCTCTGTGGGCAGTGGGATGGACAAGGAGAACCCAAGGTGAGCACAGCTGGGCTGTGAGCTCTGTTTTGGGGTCCAGGATGGAGGTGGGAGGGTGCTGGGGGTGCTCAGCAGGGGCAGAAAGAGTGTTTCTGAGCAGAGCTGCTCCCTGGTGGCCTCTGGAAAAAGACGGGAAGCCTGGCTGTGGTGATAAAGCAACTTAGCCCTGGGAATGCTGAAACCTCCAGAGAAAGTGGGATTTTTGTAAAGGAAACAGAGAATTCCTGTAGCATACGTACAGCCTGGCCTGTTCCTGCCTCTGGCTGCTGCAGCAACTGCACTCAGCAGCCTCAGCATCCCCCTGCCTGGGATTAGTGTGCTCCCAGGAAGGCTGTGACCCCGCTCTCTGAGCTGCTGACAGCTCCTGCAGCCGGGAATCGCTTCCACAGGTAATCCGTGTCCTTGGGAAGCAGCCTGTCTGCTCCCAGAGTTCAAGGCAAAGGGACAAAATAAACCTGCTTGGAAATGGAAAGCAAATCCCTGATGTTCTTGTAATAACCACAAATCCAGCTGTGCCAGGAGGGAGAGGTGGCTCTTGGTTAATCCTGGGGAGAAGCGGCAAGGAAAAGCTTTGGTGTTGAGGCTGGGTGAGCCCTAAATCCAGTGTCATGAACAACCTCATCGTGCAGCAGCTTCTGCCCCAAAACTGTGGGGCAGTGAGCTGCAGATGGCGCAGGACCCTGCTCTTGGAATCCTGTTACAGTTTGGGTTGGAAAGGACCTTAAAAACCATCCCATCTCACTCCTGCCATGAGCAGGGACATCCGGGTGGCTCCAAGCCGAGTCCAACCTGGCCTTGGACACTGCCAGGAATCCAGGGGCAGCCACAGCTTCTCTGGGCACCCTGTGCCAGTGTTTAACCAGACTCACTGTAAAAAAGTTCTTATCTCTAATCAAAATCGATCTTTGAGTTGAAAGCCATTCTCATTTCGTTCCCTGTAGGATTTTCTTGGTTAGTTTGGATGGTCAGGATGGCCATAGACGAGAGATCTCTGAGGTTGGGTCTCAGAGTGTGCAGTTTATTTATGAAGGGCGTGGGTACAGTGGCCCTGCTTGGGGCTGCCAGCGGCAGCTCGGAGCAGGCCAGGAAAGTGAGAGAGCAAGAGAAGCAAAGGTGAGAGCAAGAGAGAGTAAGGGCGAGGGGAAGTAGTAAAAGGAGAGGGAAAAGAGAGAAGGAAAAGCGAGGGAAAAGAGCACGAAGAGAGCGAGGTTCTCGTTTACAATACAATAAATCTTCTTCTGTATTGAATATTCTAATTTCCATTAACCAATCTAGTACAAGATACAAGTCCTATAGTATTTCCATACAGCCTATAAGAATTGTTACATTACCATGCTGTGTTATATTTTAAACTCTAGAAACTCCTCTTTGGGCCCCTGCTGCCAAGCTAGCAGGGTCTGCTCTGACCCTTGGAGCTGTCTGCAGGCAGAGGGGATTGTTCAACAGAGAGGGGATTACCTTCTGCCGGCCATCCCATTGTTTTCCAGTTGTTCAGTAACTCAGGCTTGGTATCTCAAAGCTTGCTTTCATCTCAATCTCACTTACAGCTTCCCTATTCTCAGCATCTTTTGCCAGGCAATTATATTTATAAGGCTTTCCTGTTTCATCTTCCCCAACAGTTCCCTGCCCTCAGAGCCTAAGCAGGGAGTGCTCAGGTCGTTCCCTGTCCAGGGGATATTCCCTGGGTGTTAATTCCAGGGCTGTTCCAGCTGCAGCAGCTGTGGGAAGGCTCATCCCTGACAGGATCCAGTGAACTCTCACTGCCTGTGATCTCCAGCAAAGCTGGACCCTGGTGGGGGCTGCAGCCCCTGGAGATGGAATTGCGCAGGTCCTGGCATCCCGTGCAAAATCTTCTGAGGAGACGGTGTCAGGAGTGACACACGAGTGTCTGAAGTGGATCAAAGCTGCTTTCTGCTCCATTGATTTGTTATTTTCCCTCTCTGGGGTGTGGATATCTCCTGGCAGGTCGCAGCGTGCCCAGGGCTGTTTGTCTGCCCTCAAATAAATCTCACACCTCATCCACAGCGGGAATTACAGGGAATGAAGGGGCTGGATGCTTCCCAAGCCGTGGCAGATGCTCATGCAGATGGTGCTGGCACAATTCCCACTGACAAATCACTGAGAGGGATTGTCCAGACCCTCCCAGGAAAGGGCCTGTGGGGTCTGGAGTGATCCTGCAAGGCTGGACCACGGGTGTTGATCTGAGTCTGTCCCTTGTCCCCACCCCTTGCTGGTGGCAGGCTTGTTGCCACACTGGAGCGACCTGGTTTTAGGTGTCTGAGGACTGCAAGCCTTTTTGCTAATGGAGAGGAACAAGAAACCTTGAGGTTTTAAACACGTTTTTCCTCAGGTATTCCCGTAGCTCAAAGAGTCTTTAGTTAAAGATGAGCTTGGAAAGGAAAAGTCTGTGCTCAGCAAGGGAGCGAAAAGCTCCTCCTGAGACTGCAGTGGTGGTGCTGCCAAACAGTCCCGTTCAAACCGCCTTGAATGTGCACAGCACATTCTGAGAGTGGATGCTTCCCTTCCTGGGAATTCCCACTGGAATTCCTGAGCCTGTGATAGGGCTGGACCCTGCTTTGGGCAGAGAGGGGAGTTCCCATGCTCCGGTCAGGACACGCTGAGGGACACAGGAACTTCTTCCCACTGCTTGGTCCAATTCTTTATTTGCAACACCAACAAGGAAGTTTGGGAAAGGATGAGCAGGATTCCTGTTCCCAGCTTCTCCAGGACCTGTGGTTTGGGACATTTGTGTCCCAGGCTCTGCTTTACAGCCCTGAGCATCCCACCTCTGTGGCTGTAAAGGTACCACCACTGCTGGGGAAGGAATGGCCCTTCCTGCCTTTGGGACACTGGCCTCAAAACTCATATTGAGGTTCAAAAATCTCACCTGGCTGTTTGTGAAGTTGTCTGAATGGTTTTTGCGGTCTGAGTGGTCTACTGAATTTGTGTACTGAGTTTTAATCTGAATTTTAATTTTTCCAAATTTACAGTCTTCTTCCTGGGGGCTTTGTCTGTTGTCCAATTTGTCTGTTTTTCATTTGATGAGAAATGAACAGAGCAGAGCCCTGCAGTGGAGGTTTCTCAGCCTGCTGAGCATCTCTCTCTTCTCCCCCAACGCAGATGAGGTGAACCTGCTGGACAAAATCACTCTCCATGCCCAGGACCTCAGCAATGTTTCCTTTGGCTATGACCACAGCAAGTGCAGGATCCTGGAGATTGGGCAGTACGCGACCCTCAACATCCCCACCAGGGAGGCCTTTGGGGACAGGTAACCTCCCTTCACGGGGAGGGGCTGGAGTGGTGGGGCTGAAAAATCATCTAGGATGTGGCTGGTGGTTGGAGGAGTTCCTTGGAGAGCCCATTCCATGATTACATGGAGATAACTCAGCCATTCTGTGCTCTGAGCTCAGAGCTTCCTTCATTTCTTTCATTTTGGAACAGTTTGCCCTGTCCCTGGCAGTGCCCAAGGCTGTAGAAGAATTCTTAGAGCAGAATGGACATGGTCTGTATGTGAACGCAGTGAACAAGCCAGACTTAGCAGGGCCTGCTTGCCCTGAGTGCTGAGATTAACATGACTTAGTGCTGAGAGTGTCCTTGAGGTGTCCGTGAGGAAAAAGGGAGGTTTAACGGGATGCGATAACCGCGAGCTGGGAGGAGGGAGGACACTTGTTTGCCGTATGTTAAACAATTAGTAGACAGCAGACGGGCTTGATTTTACCTAAGTATCCAATCATAGAGTTAGTTACAGTGCGTAGACAACTTGTGACTGGTTGGAAATGCTACAGAATCCTGCTGGATTTGAGCAATAAAGGAGAACGCTATCGAACCGTGTCGGTGTTTGGCGTTACTCCGCTCCCATTCTCGGTGGAGGACCCTGCTTCGCAAGGCCAGTTTGGACAAGGCTTGGAGCAACCTGGGATAGTGGAAGGTGCCTCTGCCCCTGGCAGGGGGTGGAATGAGATGAGCTTTAAGGTTTCCTCCAACCCACATCATTCTGGGACTCTTTGATCCTTCTTGGTTGGGTGCAGGAGGGACACCTCGGCGCAGCCCCGTTGCCCCGTGCTGAGGGTGTGTGGGCAGTGCTCATTTAGGCCTGGCTGCTTCTCTTTGAACCTCACAGCTGGAACGATTGTTGGCTCTTGTTTCTCTTTATTTTTCATTCTCGCTGGGTTCATTTGTGCTGCGACGCAAATTTTTTTTATCATAAGAGGTCAGTTCATGGTGACACAGCTTCACAATGCCACATGCCCCCTCTTTCTGCCAGGTTTGCAGATGAGCTGAGCGTGCTGCTGAAGCTCAGGTACTCCCTGAAGGAGGACACCAGCCTGGTGACCATCCTCAGCCATCGCAGCCACGTGCTCTTCCAGATCCGAGTTAACCCCTATGCCCTGGTCTTCGTCACCACGAGGAGGAGACACTACGAGTAAGTCCCAGCCTAGGTGCTGTTTTCCTGCCTTTCCATCCTTCCTCTTCTCCTCCCGAGGCCAAGGGTTAGGATTTCCCACTCTGGTGGGCTTTGGGCAGTGCCGAGCTCACCTCGGCTGAAGGAAGGTGATGTCCCTCAGAGCTTTTGCACATTGTCAATGCCGAACTCTGCTCTGCCAAAATGATGCAGCTCTGGAAAACAAAGCCAAGAACTAAAAGGTTCAGATCCCTGGGGATAAATCCAGACACAAAACCCAGTCATTTCTCAGATGCCTCAAGTGGTTGTAGGTATTCCCGAATCCATGGAAGACAAGTGATGGTGTTGTAACAATTCTAGGATTGTTCCTTGTGTCTGCACTAAGGATGGATACATGAGGGACCCTAGGAGCTGCCAAGGGGTAAAGCCTGGTCCTGGATAGGGTGCGGGATGAAGTTTCCTGTTGTGCCTCTTCCCTTTCCCTCAGGTTCCCGGTGTCCTTCCTGGGCGACGGGCACTGGCACCAAGTGGCTCTCAGCATCTCCCTGGAGAGGCTGGAATTGCACGTGGACTGTCGGCTGGTGGACAGAGTGAGCTGGTCCAACTATTTTGGGATGGGAGTGAACACCGAGGGGCTGATCATCATCGGAGGCCTCATCGAGTCCTTCGAGATCCCCTTTAAGGTGAGAGCTGGGCAGGGTCTGCTCTACCTGCGTGAGTGAGGTTGCAAGTTCCCTCTGAAGGAATCCATTTCCATCACTTTCACTTCCCAAAACAACATTTATTTTCATGCTTGGGCAGGATAAATTTTGCAAAGGCTTGGAATTGTGCAGAGACCTTGGGTTTGGGTCAGGGCAGCACAAGTGGCAGAGTCAGGGCAGGTCTGGGTTTGATTTCCTCTCATCCTCTGGTGTTGGCCATGACTTGGACCATGCAGAGAAGTCTCTGTGCAGTGGGCATGGAAGGATCTGGTTGGGGAGTGTCCAATGGCTTCAGACTTCCAGAGAGTAGGGATAGATGGGATATTGGGAAGGAATTTTTCCCTGAGAGGGTGGTGAGGCCCTGGCACAGGGTGTCCAGAGAAGCTGTGGCTGCCCCTGGATCCCTGGCAGTGTCCAAGGCCAGGCTGGACAGGGCTCAGAGCCACCTGGGGTAATGGAAGGTGTCTCTGCCCATGATATCTTTGCGTCCAGCTCTTGAAGCTGGAGAGGGAACGTTCACTGCCTAAACCATCCTGTAGAGAAATCCCCGCCTGTGAGAAGCTGGAGATGACCTCCCCTGCAGGCCCTTCCAGACCTTTCCCTCTCCTCTGGAGGACGCAGGGGATAAACTCTGGTTTCTGTGTCTCTCCCAGGGCGCTCTCCAACAGCTGACCTTCGTGATGGGAGACCCAGCAGCCGCCGCCGAGCACTGCCACAGCTACAACTCAACCTGCCCAGGCTCCTTCAACCTCAACAGGGCCCCATGGGAGCTCCCAACAGCCTGGCCAGAGGTGTGCCTGGGGGCAGCTGACAAATTTAGGGACTGCTGGGCCAAGCTTTTCCTTGGTGTCGCACAATTCCAATGAAAGGCCCAACCCAGGGCGTTAATGCAGCCTGGAAGTGCTGGGATCTCCACTTTGGGGTAGGATGGGAGGAGGTGGGGTGGTTCTTTTCCATCCCTTCAAGTCACAGATGGGTTTGGTGCCAAGGAGAATGAGTTAAAGGGAGAGTTTGGGATCCAGGGAAAGCCTGGGGGTGGGAATGACTGGATGTGCTCCTGTGTGTGACGTTGGAAAGCCTTGCGTAATGCTGCAGCTGCAGCTGGCTTCCGGGAGGAGGTGAAAGCTGTCCTCGGGAATTGGACACCACTCTGGAATTCTTGCCCGCTCCCAGCAGCATTGCACCCTTTGATACATCATCCTTCCAGAGGTTGCCCCTCTCTTCTGCCAGCATTGCCGGAAAATGGAAATTCGGGGGACTTTGCTTTCACTGCAGCGTTCAACAAATTCTCAACATATCTGTGTCAAAAAGCCCAGATCACATCATAAATCCCCCAGAACACGAAGCACCCAGGCTCTGCCCAGGAGCTGGAGTTGGCCCAGGGAGATTCCTCACATCTTGGGCCAGGTACCTTCATAGGAAGCGCTTCATAGGAGCCTGGAAAAAGCTGGAGAGAGGCAAGTGCTGGATGTCAGTGCTTGGCACGAGCCTCCCGTGTGTAACACCCATTCCCTGGTCTGGCGAGGAGCTGGGACAGCTGCTGGGAAAGGGCAGTGCCAAGGGAGGGAACTGGGCGTGGGATGGGGCATCTGTCCTGTCTGGCTCCTGCCCCAGGTTTCCTTTGGGATGCTGGAGCCAGCACGTCCAGGCAGGGCAGAGGGAGTGGTGACACGTGGGACAGCCCTGCGTGGGCTGCTCTGTTTGGTGTCCATTATTTGAAGAGGAGGATTCTTGGGAAAGCCCTGACGATGAGGGATTAAGGAGCTGGCTTTGCCAGAGAGTGTGGAGAAGGCTGAGCGCAGTGCAGAGCTGGTGACACTGCTTCCCTCCTGCTCTGAGGGAGAGAGGAGTGGCCGAGTATCCAGTGTAACCCCTGGTCATCCCAAAATGAAACCTGTGTTATCCCGGGCTTTGGAGGCCTGGAGCTCTTCCCTGAATGGCTCTGGGGTCTCACCCATCAAGGAGAAAATTTCACTTTAAGCATGAGTAAATTGCCTGCAGTTGGGATCCCACAGGATAATTCTGCCCCACATCCCCCCAGTTCCCATCCCTTGCTGGCCCTCCTCAGGACTGAGGAGCTTTCAAATCAACAGAAACTGCAAAACCCACCCAAACCCTTGAGAGGTTTGGTCAGAAGCCATTCCCTCATGCTGCTGTGAAGGGCTGGCTCCCAGTGTGCATTCCCTGGATGCTGCCTGTGCCGGCGGAGGCAGTTCCTCAGTCCTGGAGCCAACAATAAGCACATGCTGAAGTCAGTGCTGGTCCCTGGGCAGTGATGGTTTTTCCTCTTTTCTCTCTCCAACTCTCCAGGTGCCAAAGGAGACCAATGAAATCCAGGATTCATCTGCTCAGGTACAACTCCTGCACTGTCCTTCCTCATGTCCCTCTGCTGTCACCCCCAGGTTGTCTCCTGGGGACAGGAGGTGCTCTAATGAACAATAGGGCAAAGCCAAAATACCCAGACAAGGCTGCTAATTATTATTTTCTTGGCTGCAACCTCTCTCCTTAATGGTTTGAACGTACCTTGCCGTGTCCNAAAGCCAAAATACCCAGACAAGGCCGCTAATTATTATTTTCTTGGCTGTTATTGTTATTTTCTTTACTGCAACCTCTCTCCTTAGTGGTTTGAACAGACCTGGTGGGGGTCACAGTGAGTGCTTAGGTGACCTTCCTGAGCGTTTGCAGGGAGCCAGAGGGGTGGTGGTGGAGCAGGGAATGAGGTGGATCAGGCCACTGCCTGCCCAGAGGATTTGTGGATCTGCCTGGGGCTGAGCCAGGCTGGATTAGCCTGGAGGGAAGGAAGTGAGGTGAGCAGGCTGGCAGGATTTGGGATAAAGCAGGACGACCACTGCTTGTGCCCGCAGTAGGATGTGATGCCTGCCGGGGGAGGCATCCCCCAGGATCTCCCTGCTGTCACTGAGGACGTGGGACGGGCTGGAGCTCTCCGTGGGAGGGGTGGCTGTGGTTCTGGGGCCCTCCTTGGGGTGGTTTCCTGGGATCTGGTGCTGGGAGAGGGGTGGCTGCTCCCCAGTCCCACTGGTGGTCCTGTGCTGAGCTCCTTGCTGGAGCTGCTGTCCCCCAGCTGGAGCTTGGAGCGTGTCCCCAGCTCTTGTGCATGTGCTGGGGACATGAAGGAGTGCTCCGATCGAGGCTGGCTTTATGTTCTTGCATTATTTGGGGTTTTCAGCCAAGCTTTGTTGTTCAAGTCCATGCAAACACATCCTGAGAGGAAAACCCTCCAGCAAATGCAAATTGAGATTTGTGTGTGTGTGACTGAGCAGTTCTTCCTTCCCCTCACCCTCCTGGTTGCTGTTAACTCTTTGGGGAGAGTCTCTCTTCTCCCACCTGGCTGCCACTGCCTGGCTCCACCTTGATAATTCCAAACTGGAGCTGGCCAAGTGGCCTTGGGCAGCCGGGTCCGTCCCTGTGCCCCGGGCTCAGCAGCTCAGGGGTGAACGTGCTCCAGGTTTGCTGGGTGGGTTTGTAATGAACTGAGGAGGCAAAAATCACCTTTCCTGGGCACTTAAGGAAGGTGGGCTCTGCCATCCTGCTGGATCCTGTTTGGGATGTGATTCCCCCCTGCCAGTTCTCCCGGCACCTGGAGAGACGTTGCCGTAACAAGGAAAGTGGTGAAATTCATAGGTCTGCAGGGGAAAACTAACAATATCCTGGACTTGGGACAAGTCTGTTTTTCAAGCACTTAATAAGGAGCAGAGACGCCTCGGAATCTTTGGCATTGGGATTTATTAGGAATGAAAAAGGCGCTGCAGTTTGGGAGTGATGAGGAGCAGCCCAGCTCTGCTGCAGAGACAGGCCACAGCTCCACAGCTCTGCCTTCCAGTTCCTTTGTTCATTTAGAAGTAAATTAGTACATTGGTGGATTCCTTAATTGTTAATTAGAGCTAAATAATTATGGAGGCTCAGGGTGATGGCAGAGGAAGATGTAATGGGGGGAAGGCAATAGATGAGTTTGTTACTGGCAGTGATACCTGAATTGCAGCGTAGGCTGCAATCCCTTTTGGGATTTTTTTTGAGGGATAAATTGCCATTTCTGAGCATCTTTGGGGCACGGATGGTGTTGAGCCACTTCTCCTCTTTTTTCGTTTCTCTTTGACTGCCTGGCCTAAACATGAGCAGGAAGGCTGAGCTGGCTCCTGAGCTGAATGGCTTTTCCAAGGCAGCTTAACCTGGGATCCTAAAGCCATTCAGCAAACAGGCAAAGATTAAATCCAACAGATTTCCAGAGAGTTAAAACTTCCCAGGTTTTATTATCTGGGCAGTGAAAGCTTGGGAATTTCTTCTTGATTTAAAAATGCTGTGAACGCTCTGTGGAAGCACTCGGTTGGGTTGTGGCACCTCTGTTCCTTCGTGCTCAGGTTTGTCAGGGAGCACTGCTGGTGTGGGAATCACTCCTCCAGGCTCACTCAATCCCAAAATTCTGTCCTTCCTGTCCAGTCAGAGCAGTCTGGAGCCTGTGTAAATCAGGCCATGCACACACTCCCGGTGCTGGGCTTTAAAATACCCGTCACAAAAGGCTTGGGCTTGGCCCATCCTGACAAAGACAAGCCCTCATGGCGGAACTGTCCCTCTGCCACCCCACTGTTTCCCTGGAGCTGTTGGAGCTGTGGGGCTGCTGGCTCCTTGGATAACCTGGGATAATACCCAATATTCCTGTGGGGAATGTGACTGACAGCTGGAGCCCAGCTCTATCTCCCTGCTCTCAGGCCTTATCTTGAGATGTTGTTCCTGATATTTCTGATGTCTCAGCCCCCTGAAGAGCTCCGAATCCAGTTTCTCCAGTAGGATAAGGTCTGTGGATAATTTATTGTCCCTCAAACCCCCTGTGGCATAAATATAATGAAAGAAATCCATTGAGCTGGACCCCAGAGGTTTTTAAGCTGTTTTTTAACAGCACCCAAGTGCTGTTCCCCCCAGCCATGCCGTGGGGCACGCTCTGGTGGGAATTACTGCTGCTCTCCAACCTTTTATGACCTGGCCTCCTGCCTGGGGGCAGCTTTTGTGCCCTCGCTGGCTTTTAGGGCTTGTCACGTGCCAGAAGTGTGGCAGCAAGACCTTGGCTGATCATCTGCTTCTCCAGAAGCTTCCCAGGCCGTTGTTCTTGCCACCGATGTCTCGTGTCCCGCTGCAGCTCCATGGCCCTGTCCGTGGGGAGCCACACGGCCCGAGAGAGGCCAGCAGAGCCTTCCCTGCTGAGGGCACTCAGGAATGGGGCTTGCTCTGCTTTTCCTTTGGGAAGGCGAGGCACCAGTGCTGTGGGAGTGCGGCGGGGAGCACGTGGGAGCCCCCTGAGGCTCCCAGGCCGAGCGTGGCCCCTGGATGTGGAGCTTGCAGGGATGCTCAGGATTTCGGCTTGATTCAGTTTGAGCCTGGGTGGGACATCAGGGAGCCTGAACATCCCCCTGGGGAAATGGGGCATTGCTGAGGGATCACGGGGATCTCCCAATAAAAACTGTCCTGTTCCCATGGGAAACCTTCCACGAGCCCAGGTTGCTCCAAGCCCCACCCAACCTGGCCTGGGGCACTTCCAGGGATCCAGCGGCAGCCACAGCTTCTCTGGGAATTCCATCCCAGCCCCTCACCACCTTCACAGGGAAGAATTTCTTCCCAATATCCCATCTAAATCTCTTCCAGTTTAAAGCTGTTCTTCCTTGTCCTATCACTCCATGCCTTGTGAAAAGCCCCCCCTCCAAATTTCTCATAGCCCCTTTAGATGCTGGCACTAGAAATAATTTATCTGATTTATTTTTCAGCATTACAGTGTTCTCCCTTCCCAAATCCAGCACCCAGGTGTCATATGGGAAACGTGAGCGAACGTTCCTGCCCCTGTGGGGTGGGGGGTCCCTGTGCTGAGCTATTCCAGTTCTCATGGACTAAGAGGCTCCTGCCTTTCTGGCCTGGAGCGACTGGAGAAGGACAGGGCGATGCCTCGGGGCTGCAGCCCCCTACAGCTCCCCAGGAATGAGGGCAGGGCAGAGGGGGCTGTGCTGAGCACCAGGAGGGATTTAACCCCTCCAGACTCCCCAGTCTGCTGCTGGACACAGCCCGTGGCATTTCCTGGCACTTATTCCTTCTTTAAATCAGTCCAACCTTGATTTTCAATTTTTTTTTTTTTTTGTATGACGCAGCCTCTTCTAGGGGCTTGATGCTAGAAAGTGCTGGAAAAAATCATTTAAAATTGTCTCTGACCTTGAGCTTGAGTGAGTCACTTTGTACCTTTGGCTGTTGGATGGAAGAGGCTTCTATTAACAAAAAAATCTGTTTCCTGGGAGAAGACCCTGAGCTTTGGGCTTTGTTTTACCCAGCCTGACCCAGCTCAGAATTAGGGCATTATTCTGGTTATTCTGTTATGCTGGTTGTCTGGGCTGCTGAAAACAGGGATGCTCCAAGCTGGGCTTTGACCCCTTCACCATTTAGGAGTTTTTGGAGCGTGGTACCAGCTGAAAGGCCCTCCAGAAGTCCGACAGCATTGTTGTCTTTGTCAATAAAACACTCCTAGGCTCCTCAGGCAAGATCCTAAGTCAGCAAATCTTTCCAAAACCTCGGCATTAATTACAGATCTGTGGTTTCTTTATTAATGAGCCCCATATCAGTTGCTCTGTTATTTTGCTCATGCTCAGCTTGAGGGAAGAGATCTGTAATTACTCAAAGCTTCCTGTTTGCCATTTTTTTTTTTGCTTTTTTTTAAAAATCCCATATTGGCACAACACAAAGCCTTTTCCCAGTCAGTCCCCTGGAGCTTCCCCAGCTCTCTGAGCCAAACTGAGAATTCAGTGCTCATCTTGAGGAGAGCCTGAGGTTTTAATGCTTTTGGGGCTGAGTTATGGGACTGGGATCGAGAAACCTCTGCTCCTCGTCCCCTCTAGAACGGGAAGTATTTAGCTGTCTTTGGTTATGTCATCTGGGTTTTCTAAATGTGGACAGAACTGGGATTCTCCAGCTCTTCCCACTGTGGTTCTGTCACTGCCACGTGGCAGGTGACGATGGGGACTCAAGATGTGGCTGGGGCAGAGACTTCTCCTGCCTTTATTTTCCTTCTTTAATCCAATTTTCTGCGAATCACAGACCCTGCCTTGCTTGTCATGTGCCAATTCCTTCTTTTTCTCCCTTCTGTTTTATCATCCTGAACGGCTGCTTTCAATCTGGGCTCCTTCCCCACTTCCCAGCTGGAATTTCTGGGAGTCCAAACCCACATGGCTCACTCAACTCTCACGCTTTTGGACAACTTCGGAGCTGTTCCCAATTTGTCCCTCTCAGCTGGTTCTCCTCTAAATTTGGCCTGTTTGGAGGAGCAAGGATGGATTCTATTGATTTTGGCTTTTAGTTGTGTTTACACAACCGATATAATTCGGCCTTGTGCCTCGGTAACTTTTGCTTAGAGACCCTTTTCCCCTGAGCCTCGCCAGATGAGAGTTTCCAGAGTGGACCTTTCCCATGTCAAGCATTGACGCTGAATTAAAAACGCCCTTGTCTGCAGTGTGTGGGAATTCCGGGCTCCCAGTGCCAGCTGCCAGGCCTGGATGTGGCTTCCCATTGGGATTCCCAGGCTGGCACATCCTGTGGGGCTGTTCCGTGCCAGCGTCACCCACCGAGCACCTGAACGCTTCAGCTCCTGCCCCTGCAGCGCCTCACAGCTCGTGGCTAACGAGAGCTGGGAATTCTCACCACGCTCTTCCTCACTTGGTGGTTGAGTTGGATGGAAATCTGAGCAACCTGGTCTATGGAAGGTGTCCCTTCAGCGCCTCACAGCTTGTGGCTAACGAGAGCTGGGAATTCTCACCACGCTCTTCCTCACCTGGTGGTTGAGTTGGATGGAAATCCGAGCAACCTGGTCTATGGAAGGTGTCCCGGAGAGGGGACACAATGCTCTGGTTTGGAGCTCAGACCACCATTCTGAAGTCATGCTGAGTGTCTGAGCAGGGAGAAATTCAGGCACAAGCTTCCCTAATGATTGCTTTCACTTTTAATTTTAACCTCTTTAACTCCAGCACACCTTTGGCTGCTTTGTTCTGCTCCTGCCTTGAGGCTGCACCAGTGAGTTTGGGGGAATTTTCGTTTGGGGGAATTTCTGTTTGGGGGAATTTGGCAGGGCTGGAATGAGATGGGATTTAAGGTCTTTTCCAACCCAAACCATTCCATGTGTGCTGGTTTGAAAGCAAAACCAGTGAGAAACTCCAAGTCAGAAGTACAATTTAATAGGAAAAACTAAAATAAATGCAATAGTACAAAAAGAAACCACTGACAGAGTCAGGATACAACCTGACACCCTGTCAGTCAGGGTGTTGGGAGCAGTCCCATAAACTGGTGGCTGCAGTCCTCCAGAGTTCTGTTGAAGATGGTTCTGTTGAAGCAGTGATGCTGTAGAGAAGGTCTGGTCTTCACCTGAAGGTCCAGTGGCAGCTCTTGTCCTCTGGGAATCCAGTAGGTAAGGGCTGGCTCTGGTGTTCGAAATCTTAGCTTATATCCAGGATGGGATGCTTGGTTCCTCCCTCTGGGCAGAGCATCTCACAATGGGAGGATGGAATTTTGTCAGTCATGTGGTGAGACTGGATGGGCCATTAACAGGAGATATCCCCCAGAGGGAGGATGGGTCAGGGAGAGATAAAGAACCCTGCCCCACCTGGTTTGGACAGCTGGCCCATGAACAGGAGATAGTCCAGAGAGAGGAGGCAAGGGACACAGCCCCACCTGGTTTAACAGCTCCTGGAGCTGGTAACAGAATACACTGCAACCCAGGCCACCATGGCACCATCTGCCAGCTGCTATCCACAGGCCCCTGGCCTCTGAGGAACTGGTTTTTCAGTTTTCGGCTGTTGATGCCCCCGGGCTTAATCCCCCAGCCCGGTGCAGCAGAGAGGTGCTGCTGTCTTCCGCTCATTTTCCACTTCGAGGTGTACAGAATGAGGCACCTAGTTCTCTTCCAGGTGGCTGTAGCTGAAACTTTCCAGTCCTGGGGGTTCACTGGTTGCAAAGTGTGTTTTAAGGAAATTTCCACTTTTGATCAAAACTAGGAAAATTGGTTGGAGGGAGAAATATGGATCAAGTTGGGAAGCTGAAGTACATTGATTTTTTTTTTGTCACCTTTAAAGGTGCATTTCAAGAGCTGCTTTTAATCAGAAAACCTCCAAAGCACCAAAAATGTAACATCAAAACTGCGCTGCTTCACGGTTTAATTTCTGAAAGAAAATTCCTTTATTTCAGCTCTTTATTTCAGCTCCACAAGAAATGGCTGTGGGTTTTATCCCTTCCAGGAACTGCTCCAAAGAGAACAAATATTCCCTGTGCTCCCCTCGAGGGAGCTGCTGTCCTCTGGGGACTCTGCTGTCCCTCGCCCCCCTCTCAGGAGCTTGTCTGGGGTGTGGAAATGAGGAATGGGGCTCTGGAGGTGCCCCTGGCAGAGGTCCCACCCCAGGCTGCAGAGGGAGGATCCTGGTGATGCTCCAGATTTTGGCAAAGCCTCTTTCCAGCTCCTTGAGGCCGGAAAGGTCGTGCCCAGGTGGGTTTAGTTGCATCAGGGACCCAATTTTAGCATCTCTTCAGGTGATTTTGACCAGCCACCATCTCTGAGGGGACACTGTGAGGGTGGGGGGTGTTTGGAATCCTCCCCTCTGGTTCTCTGTATGGAGTGATGCCTCCACCAATTTATTTGAATTGATTAATTGTGACCCTTGGGACAGCTGATCATCAAGTGGCCTCTCTTTTTTTTAGCATTTTAACAGCAAAATAATAAAAAAAATAAAAATCCAAGTAACAACCCAGTGATTTTAAGGGTTTTCATGCTCTAGGCATTCCCACTGGCAGACAGCAGTCTCCATGGCAGCAGCCAGGGATGCAGAGGGGAAAATGTCCTGGGAAAGCTGGCAGGGCCTCGTGGCCAGGGGATGTGGGGGCCAGGGCACTGTGAACACCTGGACACTGAGCTCCTGCTGGAGATGGATGCGTGGGGCTGGCCCTGGGTGTGAGGGGGGAATGTGACATCAGGGAGAGCAGGGAGTGTGACATCAGCCAGAGAATGAGTGTGACATCAGGCAGAGCAGGGAATGTGACATCAGGCAGAGCAGGGAGTGTGACATCAGGCAGAGAATGAGTGTGACATCAGCCAGAGCAGGGAGTGTGACATCAGGCAGAGAATGAGTGTGACATCAGCCAGAGAATGAGTGTGACATCAGCCAGAACAGGGAATGTGACATCAGCCAGAGCAGGGAGTGTGACACCAGCCAGAGCAGGGAGTGTGACATCGGGCAGAACAGGGAGTGTGACATCAGCCAGAGCAGGGAGTGTGACATCGGGCAGAGCAGGGAGTGTGACATCAGCCAGAGCAGGGAGTGTGACATCGGGCAGAGCAGGGAGTGTGACATCAGCCAGAGCAGGGAGTGTGACATCAGTCAGAGCAGGGGGTGTGACATCAGGCAGAGAAGGGAATGTGACATCAGGCAGAGCTTTCATGCTCAGTGGATTTTGCCAGGGTGATGTGTGGCCGTGCAGGGGCTCACCTGGATGAACTGGAGCTGCTTTTAGTGCAATAAAATCATTTGAGCTGGAAAGGATCCCTAAGATCATCGGGTCCAACCTTAAAGAGGCTTCAACCCCTATTCCAGCAATTNCATCAGCCAGAGAATGAGTGTGACATCAGCCAGAACAGGGAATGTGACATCAGGCAGAGCAGGGAGTGTGACATCAGTCAGAGCAGGGGGTGTGACATCAGGCAGAGANATCAAGTGGCCTCTCTTTTTTTTAGCATTTTAACAGCAAAATAATAAAAAAAATAAAAATCCAAGTAACAACCCAGTGATTTTAAGGGTTTTCATGCTCTAGGCATTCCCACTGGCAGACAGCAGTCTCCATGGCAGCAGCCAGGGATGCAGAGGGGAAAATGTCCTGGGAAAGCTGGCAGGGCCTCGTGGCCAGGGGATGTGGGGCCCAGGGCACTGTGAACACCTGGACACTGAGCTCCTGCTGGAGATGGATGCGTGGGGCTGGCTCTGGGTGTGAGTGGGGAATGTGACATCAGGGAGAGCAGGGAGTGTGACATCAGCCAGAGCTTTCATGCTCAGTCGATTTTGCCAGGGTGATGTGTGGCCGTGCAGGGGCTCACCTGGATGAACTGGAGCTGCTTTTAGTGCAATAAAATCATTTGAGCTGGAAAGGATCCCTAAGATCATCGGGTCCAACCTTAAAGAGGCTTCAACCCCTATTCCAGCAATTTCTCCCTGTGCTGGGCACTGCTGACTCCTTGAAATCAAAGTAAATTTAAATTTAAATTGTTATCATTATCACAAATCGCAAAAAACTATATGTAACAACAAAAGATAAGACCCCCCAAAAAAGTGTTCATAACTGAGAGCAAATCACTTCAGGTGTTTACAGAAGAACCTCTTCAAACCTAAGATTTGAAAATTAAAAAGTTAAAATTTCGCATTTCTCCTCCATTTGGGATGAGACCTAAGATTTGAAAATTAAAAAGTTAAAATTTCACATTTCTCCTCCATTTAGGATGGGAAGAGCTTGGAAATCTCCAATGTGATGGCAGCAGAGTCAAAGCTTCAGCAGCTCCTGCTGCCTTTGGAGCTCCTCTGCCTCCCACGGTCATCCCAAATGGGGCTTGGCTGGAGTCGGCTCCACCGGGCCCATTGGGTTCTCACCTGAAGGATCACCACTTCTGGAAGGGAAATTTTCGGTTTTCCTGCTTGCTGCTCCTCCAAATCCCCCTTGGTGCTCCCAAGCCAGTGGGTGCGTGGAGCAGAGCAGAACGGGAGCCAGGCGATGGGCTCAGCCAGTGGGATGTGGGAAGAAGGATGGGAAGGACTGTCCAGGTCTCCTTCCCGGCCCCGCAAGGCAAGCGTGGGGCTGCATCTCCCTCTAGTGACTTCGCCCAGCTGGTTCCTCAGCAGCTCCTCCACCAGGAGCCACCAGGCAGGGCTGGTGCCACCAGCTCCCGGTGCCACGCGCTGTCCTTGTCCCCATGGAGCCCGGTGGGAGCACGGAGCAGAATCCAGGCAGGGCTGGTGCCACCAGCTCCGGGTGCCACGCGCTGTCCTTGTCCCCATGGAGCGCAGGGAGAGCACGGAGCAGAATCCAGGCAGGGCTGGTGGCCATGTGAGGCTGCTGGGAACGCTGCAGCTGCTCCAGGAGAGGTGCAGGAACTCCACAGCCACCCCGCAGCCCAGCCCTGGCCCCGTGGGCAAGCCCAGCCTGAGGTGCTTTCACTGGTGCTGGGTGTAAGAGCGGTGGGATTTTGAAATGCAGGGGACTCTGAAATGCAGCTCCTTTTGCACAGTCAGTGTTTTTGTGTCGAGTGTGGATATTTCTCCCAGTGTTGCAGTTTTCCCCCATCCAAGGGCAGCGCCTGGGCTGTGCTGGAGGCTGCGGGGCAGAAAGAGCCCTTGAGACCTGCAAGGACCATTCAAGGAGGCAGCTGAAGTCAGAGAGAGCCCTTTGGAAGTCACTGCCTTACATTAAATTGCTGGAAGCGTCCAGGAGGCTCCTCCTGGCCTTGTGCCTGTCTCCCTTTCCCAGCCCGCGGAGGTTCGCAGCTGCTCCAGTTGTGTGGTGGGGGCTCTGTGCTCCCCCTGACCTGCTGGCACCATTCTCCCAGGAGAACACCAGGAGCCTTGGAATGTGCAGGAACAGCAGAATCCAGAGGCTGAGGGGACAGATCGATCCCTGGTGTCACTTTATACATTTGCTGTAACTCTTTCAGTAGTTGCTCTCAAGATTGGATTTCTGTCATTAAGCTGGGGGCTCCAGGGAGAGCTCAGAGCCCCTTCCAGGGCCTAAAGAGGCTCCAGGAGAGCTGGAGAGGGACTGGGGACAAGGGATGGAGGGACAGGACACAGGGAAGGGCTTCCCGCTGCCAGAGGACAGAGTTAGGTGGGATATTGGGAAGGAATTGTTCCCTGAGAGGGTGGAGAGGCCCTGGCACAGGGTGCCCAGAGCAGCTCATGTCCCCTGTGGAAGGTGAGTTTTGGGTTGTAGGTGGATGAGGTGTCCTGCTCATTCTGGATGAACTGTCGCAGAATTTGAGGGCTCCTACCTGGGGCTCACAAGCTGTGCCCGGCCTCGTTCCCCCAGCAGCAGTCCTGCATGTGGGAAGTTAGGAATTATAGAATAATTAAGGTTGGAAATGACTCCAAGGTCATCAAGTCCAACCTGTGACTGATCCCCACCTTGTCACCCAGACCAGGGCACTGAGTGCCACGTCCAGTCGTTCCTTGGATGCTCCCAGGGCTGGTGACTCCACCACCTCCCTGGGCAGTCCAGCGAGCAGGAAAGGGGGAAAAAAATCAGTGAACCCTTCAAACTTCACTTTTTTCCCTTCTCCTTTTCCAGGACCCCAGACTCAGCAGTTCAGATTTGGCCCTGGGGCCACCTTGGCCATGGGAGGACACCCAGGGGACCCTCAACCTCCAGCCCGATGGGAGTGCCCTGGCTTCCCTCTCTGCTCATGAGGTGCCATCAGCTGAGGAGGAGGAGGAGGAGAAGGAGGAGGAGGAGGGCAGCCTTTCCATTGAGGATGAAGGCTTTGAGCTGCTGAACTCCACCTACAATAAAATCACCGGCCCCGGCAGGCCAGCGCTCAGGAGAAGCTCCGGTGAGTCCCTGATTTTCCTCCTTTTCTCCATCCCAACACCTGGGAATCTGACAGTGCTTCATCCACGCAGGAGCCTCCGTCAAACCCCCCCGAGCAGCCAAGAAGGAGCGTGGCTCTGACCCTCGGGAGGAGAACGTCACCACGGAGAAGCTGTCGGGGGAGGCGGGCACGCGGCGGCGGCTCCCGCCCGGCAAACCCCGCCTGGACCCCTTCACCAAGGTGGCCCCAGTGGCTCATCGGGGGGCTGCTCCCAAAGGAAACGTCCCCAAAAGTCCCCCGAGGGCAGGGGCGGTGGTGGGTGTCCTGGAGCATCCTCTTGGAGCAGGACATCCCGGAGTGTGGGTGGCACGTGGACAGCAGGGCCGGGTGAAGCGGGGACCACCGGGGCTGCCGGGACCTCCGGGGCTGCCGGTGAGTGGAGGAGGGGTGCGAGGGGTGGGTGGTGGGCAGAGGCTGCTGAGGTGGGGAAAACAGCACAGGGAAAGCTTCTCCGGGGTGGGAAACCTTCCCCAGGGTGGTAAACCTTCTCCAGGGTGGGAAACCTTCTTCAGAGTGGGAAACCTTCTCCAGGGTGGGAAACCTTCTCCAGAATAGGAAACCTTCCCCAGGATGGGAAACCTTCTCCAGGGTGGGAAACCTTCTTCAGAGTGGGAAACCTTCTCCAGGATGGGAAACCTTCCCCAGGATGGGAAACCTTCCCCAGGATGGGAAACCTTCCTCAGGATGGGAAAGCTTCTCCAGGGTGGGAAACCTTCTCCAGAGTGGGAAACCTTCCCCAGTGCGGGAAACCTCCTTCAGGATGGGAAAACCTCCCCATGCAGGCACAGTCGGGCTGTGCATTGACCTTGAGAAAAGGTTTTTGATATTCCTGGAGAAACTTCTCTGAAAACGGGAGAGAAGATGATTCCCTTGTCCTCCTGGCTCTAGAGATGGTCTCACATCATTTAATCTCGCTGTGGGTTTTTATTTCACACTGGTCCAGCCCAGAGTCAGGCTGAGGGGATCAGAAGGGACCAGGCCATCTCCTCCTGCTCCAGTCCCCACACAAACCCCTGCCATCCACCCATGGACCCCACTGGCATCGCTGGTTTTGGATTCTTCACCCCCAAATTAATGCCTGGTTCACAGCAGAGCACTGAATGTATCTCACTGTTTTTCAAGTCATTCAGTTGTTGTAGAGGATGAAAAAAAGGAAATTGAGGAAAAAAAAAAGGTAAGCTTAGACTAGAGAAAGCTTTAGAGGAGTCACGTCTTCATTGAGGATGAAAAATAGGAAAATTGAAAAAAAAAAGGTAAACTTGAAATAGAAAAAGCTTTAGAGGAGTCTTGTCTTCATTGAGTAGCTGAAAAATGTTTTTAAATATTTTTCCATGTTTGTTCATTCTGCCAAAATTACTTCCTTAATTTGCTTCCATTCTCTTAACAATTTCTTTAGAAAGTTTTATATTATTTCCCCAGTGCCAGAAGTGACCACGGGCACCTTCCCTTCCCTTCTCCTTCCATCCCCGTGGAAGTTGTGGGCTCTGGGGGATCCTGCAGGGCCGTTTCCATGACTGTGTTTGAGGAACCTGGCACTAAATCCATCATCCCTGAGCCAGGCTTGGGATAAATTTAGGACTGCTAACTTCCCCCTCAAGCCATCTCCTTGCTGCTGCAGCTCTTGCCTGCAAAAATAGAAGGAAATGGCAAAAGGAACAGATGCTGGAGGCAGAAAAAATCCCAGGAGCAGAGGAAACGTCACGACGTTTGACAGCCCTGCTGTCAGCCGGCAGGAGGGACCCAGCTGGGGCGGAACTGCTTTCCTCTCCCGGGGAAAGCCTGGAGATGGGATTTTTGTCCTTGGTCTTGAGTATCCTGGGTGGAAACACCGGTACCAGAGCTCCATCCCAGCTTTTGGAGTTAGGGAGCTGATAGGAAAGATGGGCATGGAGTGACAGGACAAGGGGGAAGGGCTTTACATGGAGAAATAGCAGGTTTAGATGGGATAGTAGGAAAAAATTTCTACTCTGAGGGTGGGCAGGCCCTGGCAGAGGGTGCCCAGAGAAGCTGTGGCTGCCCCTGGATCCCTGGAAGTGTCCAAGGCCAGGTTGGATGGGGCTTGGAGCAGCCTGGGCTAGGGGAAAGTGTCCCCATAGCAGGGGTGGAATGGGATGAGCTTTAAGGTCCCTTCCAGCCCAGCCCAGGCTGGGGTTCTGTGTGGAGCTGAAGCTCAGTGGTGGCACGTGCCAGGCGTGGCCAGAGCCATTATTTTCACTAAAATGTGTCCTCAGCCTGGCAGCCTTCCCCGATGTCCTGTGGCTGCTCCCGAGGACTGGGGGCCCCCAGAGAGAGGGAACTGAGCCATGGAGCCCTGTGGGCTTCACGTCTGGTGATCTTCAGGCTCAGAACAAAGCTGGGGTGTGGAACTGAAGCTGTCAGAGCTGCAGCTCTGCAGCAGACTCGGGCAGAGACTGCCAGGTAGCACCTTCCAGGGAATTGTTGTCATCCCAAAAAGCCAGGATCTCCCACCCGGCTGCTTCCGCCCACACAGATGCCTTGGTAAGCCCTAAAGTGGGGTCAGCCCTTGGCCAAAGTGTGCATTTTTACCCAGATCACATCTCCCACCGGTTAAAAGCAGCAGATATTTGTGTTGTCCTTGCCCAAACTCCTATTGGCGCGTGGATATGATTCAACTTTAGGGGATTTTTTTCCCTGACATGCTGCCTTTCCTCCCAGGTGTCAGGAGATGATCTCCTGCTCCCCTGCCTGCTCTGGGGTGTTCCTCTGCTGCTCCAGGATGGCACGGTTCAGTTGCTGGTGCCAGGGCAGGAGCAGCAAACCCGGGGGGCTCTTCCCACCCCACACTGGATTTTGGGGTGTTTCTTGGAGATTGAAGCTGCTGGTTTGCTCTGAATCAGCCATTTCATTGCTTCCCTGGGGCTGTGGCTCTGGTCACTCAGTCACTGTGGGATATCCCCTTTGGGGTCACAGCTCTCTCCTTTGCCTTTCAGGGCTGTCCTGGCCGACGGGGCCTGGTGGGACCCAAAGGAGACAAAGTGAGTATCCATAAAAACAGGGGCATGACCCGTGTGGGGTCTGGGGTAAACACCGCTGATGGTTTGGGTTGGTTTGGGGGTTTTCATCCAGAGGGCAGTGGGAGCTCTTGAAGCTGCAGGGTGGTGGCCCTGTCTGTGGCTTTGGAAGAGGAAGGAACTGGGTTTAGTGAGCGCTTTAAGCCCAGGCTCAGGATTTCACCTTGATTTCTGGGGCAGTTTTGGGCACCAGAATATAAAAAAGACATTAAGTTATTAGAGAGCGTTCAGAGGAGGCCACAAGGATGGGGAAGGGTCTGGAGGGGCCCATGAGGAGCAGTTGAGGGCACTGGGATTGTTCAGCTGGAGCAGACTGAGGGGAGACTTCGTTGTGGTCTTCAACATCCTCTTGAGAGAAAGAGAAGGGGCAGCTCCCATCTCTGCTCTGGGACAGGGACAGCACCCAGGGAACGGCTGGAGCTGGGCCAGGGCAGGCTCAGGCTGGAGAGCAGGGAAAGGTTCTTCCCCCAGAGGTGCTGGGCACTGCCCAGGCTCCCCAGGGAATGGGCACGGCCCCGAGGCTGCGAGAGCTCCAGGAGCGTTTGGGCAGCGCGGCCAGGGATGCCCAGGGTGGGATGGTTGGGGTGTCGGGGCAGGGCCAGGGGCTGGGCTGGGGGGGGCTGGATGGTCCTGGTGGGTCCCTCCCAGCTCAGGATATTTTATGATCCCGTGACTGAGCTGCGTGGACAAGCTGCTCTCCTCCCTTTGAGCACCCAATGGCAGATGGAGCAGCATCAGCTCGGGTCACCTGGAGGAGGGACACTGGTGTGTCCCAAAGCCCAGCCCCATTTCATACTCATGAAATCATCTTGCAGGGACATTTGTCCTCCAGCCCTGCAGAGCCAGGCTGCCCTCCCTGCGCAGACCCTGACGCTGCTCTGAGTCAGAGCCTGTGTCCAGCCTGTGCTGACTCCTAAATCCGCGCTGGTTTTAAGGAGCTGCCCTTGTCTCCGCAGGGATACCCTGGAGCCATGGGGCGGATGGGCCCCCCAGGTGACCCTGGCCCTGCTGGCATCCCTGGTGTCCCCACCATTGTCCTCTGGAGGAACTCCAGGGAGGACTGGCAGTCGTTCACAGTGAGTTACAGCCACAGTGGACAAGTGCTGCACTCACACCTGCCCAGCAGCTCTGTGCAGGAGCCTGGGATGGGATGGGATAAAAGGTTTGCCATGGCTGAGATTCCTCATTGTTGAGTGGGACCTGAGGGCAGAGAGGAGATTCCAAGGAGGGAGGTGCAGCTGGGGGTGCACCCACTGGAGTCCCACTGGGGGTGGCTCTGTGGGCAGCTGTGGGTGGAATGGGATCACCGTGTGCCCTGTCCCTCTGTTCCCTGTGACTGACCAGGACATCTTGGCCCCATGGTCCAGCCATCACCCCCCTGGGATGGTTCTGCAGGACAGGGCCCAGGGCAGATCCAAGCCGTGCACGAGCAGCCCTTCTCCTGCTCTGTGTTGCAGTACAAGGCACCTCTCCTGTTTTCCAGCCCATCCCAGCTCCCTGCTGTGCCCCAGCCTTTGGCTCGAAGGGTTTGTGCCCACCCAGCTCTTGCTGGGATATTTTCTCACCTGATCCACTGTGGCAGGATGGGATCTGTGAGGAAGCAGGAGTGCCTCAGGCACTGCACAGCTGGATGCAAAACTCCATGGGATGGCTCCGAAACTCACGGAACAGCCCAGCCAGGCTCATCAAGGATTCCCAGCTCCTGACAGCACAGCCACTGCTGTGATTACGCTTAATTTTCAACTGCCTGTGGAGCCTGGCCTGGGCAGGGCAGTAGCTGAAGGCATTGGGTTTCTAAGTGCCCCTGGCACTTTTCCTGAGGCTGGGAATGCTCTTTGCTTTGCATGGCTCTGTTGTCTCTCTGGGCCCTGCAGTGCGGCCCGATGGTATCAGTGGCTGCAGGGGCTGGTGAGAGCTCAGGCCTCACACTCCAGCTCTCCAACGGCTCCAGTGACCTTGCGCAGGATATTTGAGCTCTCCACAGCTCATTCATTGGTGAAGAGCCACCATTGCATCCTCTGCTCAGGAGGAAATGCCTGGAATTCTGGGGAGAGGATGCAGCAGGAGGATCTCTGCTCTGCCAGCACAGCACACCAGGAGAGGGGATGGTGCTGGAGGAAGAGGAGGAGGAGGAGCAGGGGGAGGAGGATGGGGATGGCCCTCATCTGGACCTGAGCTTGGATTAACCTGCTGGGAGCCCTTGGGCCAGACCTTTGTGGTTTTGGGTTGGATTGGATCAAAGCAGAGGAGATCGGATTTCTCCTGGGAAGCGCAGCAGAGCTGATCATCAGCAGAAGTCTTGGTTGACCTGGAGAACCTCCGTGTTCTGCCATCCTGCTGCTGCTCCAGGGCAGGAGCTGTGCAGCTCTCAGTGCTCACAAGATCCGCCACAGGCACACCGTGTGTGCAGGAATAAACAGGGACAGGAGAGAAGGAGCTGGATATCGCCATGCCAAGGATCTCCCCATGCCAGAGCAGACCCCTCCCTAATCAACTCCTGCCCTCAGGCCATGCTTACAGCACTTTGCTGAGCTGCTCCCATCCTTTGCTCTGCATTCACAATTCCCTTTATTTTTCCCTGCCTGCATTTGGAAGGAGACCTCAGGCTTCATCCTCCTGCAGGCAGAAACAGTCACACCTATGGATGTTGCTGTACACCAGGAATTCCTCGGTGTCCCCTCTTCGGAATGCATGGCCCCTCCAGCATCCTCCCCACTTTGGAATGCTGGAGGGACCATGTCCTGTCTGTGCTTGGGAAGCCAAAGCTGGAGAGGTGCTGGACCCTGGCTGTGGGCTCTGGTGCTGGCCCTGGTCCCCTGGGCTCTGATGGTGGCCCTTGTCCCCTGGGCTCTGGTGCTGGCCCTGGTCCCTCAGGCTCTGGGGCTGGCCCTTGTCCCTTAGGCTCTGGTGTTGGCCCTGGCCCCAGCTCGGCTGGCCCTTGTCCTCTGGGCTCTGGGGCTGGCCCTGGTCCCCTGGGCTCTGGTGCCGGCCCTGGTCCCTCAGGCTCTGATGGTGGCCCTTGCTCCTCAGGCTCTGGTGCTGGCCCTGGTCCCTCAGGCTCCGTTGCTGGCCCCGGTCCCTCAGGCTCTGTTGCTGGCCCCAGTCCCTCAGGCTCCGTTGCTGGCCCCGGTCCCTCAGGCTCTGTTGCTGGCCCCAGTCCCTCAGGCTCCGTTGCTGGCCCCGGTCCCTCAGGCTCTGTTGCTGGCCCCAGTCCCTCAGGCTCCGTTGCTGGCCCCGGTCCCTCAGGCTCTGTTGCTGGCCCCAGTCCCTCAGGCTCCGTTGCTGGCCCCGGTCCCTCAGGCTCTGTTGCTGGCCCCAGTCCCTCAGGCTCCGTTGCTGGCCCCGGTCCCTCAGGCTCTGTTGCTGGCCCCAGTCCCTCAGGCTCCGTTGCTGGCCCCGGTCCCTCAGGCTCTGTTGCTGGCCCCAGTCCCTCAGGCTCCGTTGCTGGCCCCGGTCCCTCAGGCTCTGTTGCTGGCCCCAGTCCCTCAGGCTCCGTTGCTGGCCCCGGTCCCTCAGGCTCTGTTGCTGGCCCCAGTCCCTCAGGCTCCGTTGCTGGCCCCGGTCCCTCAGGCTCTGTTGCTGGCCCCAGTCCCTCAGGCTCCGTTGCTGGCCCCGGTCCCTCAGGCTCTGTTGCTGGCCCTGGCCCCAGCAGGGCTGGCCCAGTGCCGATCTCCAGGGGAAGGCAGTGTCTGCCGAGGGGGCCGTGGGCCACCCCAAAGCCACGCAGGGCCATTGTGTCTGTGGCCCCATGACCCCGGCGGTGCCGCCGGCGGCAGCAGGAAAACGCAAAGCCCTGGGCTGGGATTTGCTAATCTCTGCTGAGATAAGGCTGGGCTGGAAGGCTGGCTGCTCTGGGCATGGGGCTGGCTGAGCCTGCAGCCCCCACGGCGTTGTGGTTTGGGGCAGTGCTGCTCCCATGGAGCAGCCCCCTGTGGTTTGGGGGATTTGGGGTATCCTGGGATCTGTGCTTGGCTCAGCCTTTGGAAGTGCAGGGCAGGGAAGCCTCCCCTCAGGCTCAGGGACGCTGCAGGAGGATGGGCTGGGAAAACAAGGGATGTGGTGACTGTCCCAGAGCAGTTGTGGCTGTCGTGGTGCTCAGCAGCCTCTCCCGCTCCTTTCCCGTGGAAACAAGCCTTTGTTGTTAATGGGAATTGAGGAAAAGCGGCTCAAGGCCGCTGTGATTCCAGCCCAAGCCCCTATCCTGTGTTCGTGCTCCCGATGTGTTGACAGATGTTGGCTTTGCCAAGAAGTTGTCTCGGTGTGGCTGGAGGGGCAGGAACTGCTGCTGGCTTGTTCTGGAATTGACTTCAGCAGTTGGGAAGTCACAGAATCCTGGGAAGGAGAACCCGAGCTCCCACAGTTACTGGAGACCTTAATCTGCAGCAGCAGAGTCCTTTCCTTTTATCCATCCCCATGCCTTTAAAAGCAGGAGGACAGGCTGGGGAATGATGCCTGGGAGCCCCAGAGGGAAAGAAAACATTGATCCGTGGAAAAAGGGGGCAACTTTTGGGGATGTGCTGCCACTGTGGCTTGGCATCTGCCACGGTGGGGGTGGCACAGGGTAGGGATGGCCGTGGGGTGACTGCAGAGGGTGGCACAGGGGGGGTGGCCATGGAGTGACTGCAGAGGGTGGCACAGGGGGGGTGGCCATGGAGTGACTGCAGAGGGTGGCACAGGGGGGGTGGCCATGGAGTGACTGCAGAGGGTGGCACAGGGGGGGTGGCCATGGAGTGACTGCAGAGGGTGGCACAGGGGGGGTGGCCATGGAGTGACTGCAGAGGGTGGCACAGGGGGGGTGGCCATGGAGTGACTGCAGAGGGTGGCACAGGGGGGGTGGCCATGGAGTGACTGCAGAGGGTGGCACAGGGGGGGTGGCCATGGAGTGACTGCAGAGGGTGGCACAGGGGGGGTGGCCATGGAGTGACTGCAGAGGGTGGCACAGGGGGGGTGGCCATGGAGTGACTGCAGAGGGTGGCACAGGGGGGGTGGCCATGGAGTGACTGCAGAGGGTGGCACAGGGGGGGTGGCCATGGAGTGACTGCAGAGGGTGGCACAGGGGGGGTGGCCATGGAGTGACTGCAGAGGGTGGCACAGGGTGGGCAGCCAAAGCTGCTCTGCCGGACCTGACCCGCTCCCCCCAGGGCTGCTGGAAGAGTTCCCTCTGCTCTGCTCCGCTGCCGGGCTGGAGTTTTCCGGGAGCACAGATCCCCAGGGCCGCTGCTCCCCAGCCTCCATCCCCTCCCCTTGTGCTGCTCCCCCTTCCCGGAGCTGCAGCGGCAGCAAAGCTCCGACTGTTTCCTGCTGGAATTGCAGAGCCAATTAACTGCTCTCCCCTCTCCCTGGCATCTGGCGCTCCGAAATCCGAGTCCGCCTCTCACATGGGACTTTTTCCTCCCCCTTTTTAAAAGGTTGGATGAAATAATATCCTGTCCTGAGTGAATCGGAGTTCACCGATTCCTGAGACAAGGCAAAAATGCTGGCCGTGCTCCAGCCTCCTCCAGAAAGGTTTTGGGAGCGGATTCTGAGGGAAATGAGAACTGGCTGGACAGGAGGGATATGGCCCTGGCAGGGACTGCACCCGTTCACCCACGGAAATCAATCTGGGATCAGCTTGAAAGGAGCAGAGATGCCATCCATCATCTGCCTCCGAGAGTCCCGGTCATGTCTAGGAACATTTCCATCTGTCCAAAGCTCTGTGTTTATTTTCCTTCATTAATTCCTCGGCTTTTCCCCTTTCTCCCCACTGGTATTGAGGGACAGATCCTTGGAGCAGGACACAGGAGGGATTTCCCAGCGCCTTCAAGGCTGGAACTGGGGAGCCTGGAGGAATCCTGCCCCACCAGCTGCCTGAGGCTGGGGTGATGGATAAGGAGAGGGGTTTCTTAGCCATTCATGCCAGCCAGGATTTGGAGGAGCTGCCTGGACCGCAGGTCTGGGCTCACGCTGGGAAGGAGAAGGAAGAGCAAAGATGGGTTTTGGCTCCCTGGGCTGCTGGGAGGAAGGGTGGCTGGTAGCTGGAGATGGACATTTTATTTCCTGGACATCTCTGAAAATTTGGGAAAACCCAGCTTGAGGAGGAGGCTGCGCCAGGAGGTTTTAGGACCTTTATGCTGCCTTGGAAATATGGTGGGATTAGGATTGGGATGGGATTAATCCACCCTGGGCCTTTCAGGTGGGTTTTCCTCTCATCTGGTCTTCAGAAAAATTGGAAGCACATCCAAGATTTGGCTGCTGGGAGCAGCAAGAGAAAAACCTACTGGGCATCTGCTCCTCTGGGTTTTCCAGAGGCTGGAGGAGATTCCCCACCTGGGGCAAACTGCAGCTGATTTTAGGCCAAAATCTGAGGGTACCTGTGCTCACCACAACCACGCTTCTGACCTTTCCGTATTCCAAACATTTTTGGTGTCCCAGGCCATCCATGGAGGAGCTGAATTTCACCAAATCTCGGCAAATTGTCTCTCTGTCAATCTGCTGATGAAGTAGTTCCTCATTTCCCACGTTATCCTCAGATTCTCCCTCCTCCTGTTCCTTGTGTGCACAGAGTGTGAAAGAAATGAATGAATTAAAGGAGTGCTTCATTGCTGCACCTTCCCAAGACAAGGAGAAAGTCCTTAAAGCCAGCAAAAAGGGATTTGAGTTTTTTTTTTTTTTAACATTTTGCTTTCCCCTCATTTTTCTTTCAGCAATCATCATTTTACCAACTCCTGCACGCGGGCTGGCCGGTGAGTGCCACTTCGGTCACTTTGTGTTTGGATTTTTCCGTGTTGGCAGCTGAGTTCTCCTTGCCCCAAGCTCTTGATGGGTTTTACCAGTGTTCTTTTTGTCTTCCAGAGAAAACCCGGAGCTCCTGGGCCCCCAGGACATCCAGGGAAAACAGGAGCACCCGTAAGTACAAAAGCCCTGCTGTCCCCTCGGTGGCCTTGCTGCCACCCTGGCTGCCCTGGGGACACTTTCAGGGTCGATGTCCCCAAGCACTTGGGCTGTGGCTGCTGCTGTGCTGTAATTAGGGGCTTTGGGATTGGGTTTCAAAGCAGCCTAATGGATTTCTTGTCTGCTTCCCACTGAAACCCGGGATGTTTGATATCCAACTCCCCGGGCTTCGCTGGCAGCCACAGCCCCTCTGTCTCTGCCAGCTGAGCAGGGCTGGCTTTGTTTCCTGGGGCATCAGGTTCCAGCCTTGTTTTTGGAGAAGGGACCATGTGGATCCCTCCCAGAGGCACAAAATCAAGGCAGGGAAGGGCTGGGGCAGGGTTTGTGTGGAGCCAGCCTGTGCTGGGGGGGTCAAAGCCCCATGCCCAGCACCCTGGCGTTGCTGGGTGATGCTTCCCCCCCATCTGGCCATGAGGCAAAGGAAAGGAAGGCAAAACTCCCTGTCCTGACATCCCATCAGGAACCAAAGCAGTGGAAAACTGGATCTGCTCCTGACTCCAAACCTGCCCTGGGCACAGACCCTGGCATGGTGGGCAGCGTGGGGGTGCCAGGGACGCGAATTCTCCCGCTCTGCCCTTCCCAGGGCCACCTCTGGGCATTGCTGCTTGTCCTCCCAGGCTCCACAGAGCTCAGGCAGGATGGGGGGACACCCTGAGTGACCCGATCCCTGTTTGTGCACAGGGACCCTGCGGAGTGCCAGGAGAGCCGGGCGAGAAAGGCCAGCGGGGGTACACGGTGAGTGGGGGGTCG
>VWPU01001750.1:0-48748 GCA_013398955.1 Callaeas wilsoni | reverse complement strand
GGGGAAGGAGGGGAAGGAGGGGACTGTTGCTAAATCCCTGTTAAAGGCAGATCTTTTAGAGCAGAGTTTGTCCCCCTATAACACTCCTATCCCGCCAGTTATAGTGCAGGACCTGAGAATAGTGGGTGGGACTGTTGAGCCCGGGCACTCCACAGTCCCAGATCCTTGTACTGTCTTGAGTCAGGTTCCCTCCTCACACTGCTAAGGGATGCTTTCTGGGGATGCCCACTTACAAAGCATAGTAAACAGTATTTTTGCCTTGGAGTGGGAACAAGAGGGAGAAGAAGTTATATTAACTGAATTTACTCCATCCCTAAGTATTAGGTTATTGCAGTATGTGAAGGACTTGCTCCTACTGGAGAATGGGAGGAGGTAGTAAGGGAAGCCACTGTGAAATTGTTCGGTTTTCTGGCTGGAGGGGAGGCTTGGAGTGTCTGAGGGAAGGCACAAGTGATGGAAAGAAAGGTTGAACGTTTGGGGCATGTTTTGGCTGAACGCTTGGGGTGTGTTGGCCCCGAGGGGGGTCCAGGGAATCTTGGAGGTGCCGTTGCCCAGAACTGAAGGGAAGCTGTGACAATTTTTAGGATCAATAGGGTATTGCACGACCTGGATTAAGGACTTCTAATTCTGTGACTTTTTAAAATCCAGATAGCCCCAATGTTGTGGTATGGACACCAGAAAGACAGCAAAACTTCAGCCAGACTCAGAAGAGGAATTGGAATTGTATGTGGATGTTAAAGAGGGCTGTGCCAAAGGAATTCTAGTGCTAAAATGTTTGCGAAGCAAGGGGGTGGCCCCATTGTTTGCTCTAAGGGTAACTGAGGCTCCGTTGTCTGCACAGTTGTGCAGCCACAGCTTTACTAGGAATTGGTGACAGGATTGTTAAAGTCTGGCATCACGTTTTAAATGGATGACCAACGTTAGATTATTACAATATGAAATTTGTTTAATGGAACAGGAGGATTTAGAAGTGAGGAGTGGGAAAGGTAATGGGTCTTCAAGAGTAATAGGAAAATGAGTTACTGGATATACTATAGTAAGAGGAAGGGAATTGCAAGAAGGGGGGGAACTACCATGCACATAAGTCAGCACAACCACAGAATCATATGCCTTAATAAAAGCCTGCAAAGTGTGCAAAGGGCAAGGTAGTGAATATATTTACAGATTCAAAATATGCCTGTAGGGTAGTACATGCATTTAGAAGACTAGGAGGAGAGAAGTTTGTTAACCTGAGGGGGTGGAGGGGGGACCAAGACATTTGCTCCTGACAGGAAAATTACTCGCCTGTTGGAGGTGATGAAATTACCAAAAGAGGTAGAAATAAGACCTGTTAAGGGCACTCAGAAGAGACAACAGGTAATCAACTGGCCAATGGAGATGTTCAGAAAGCAGCACTTCTGCCAGGGGTCTCTGGCATCCTCCCTTTGCTCCCTGTGACTCAGCTGTTGCCAGGGAGAGGGGGGGAATTGGTGGTGGTTTTGTCTTTTCCACCAGAAGAGCTGAAGATAATTAAAAGTGGCGCGGGGCAGAGGAAAGAGGGGAGAATTGACTTACAAAGAACAGTAAACAGTGAATGCCAGGAGCTTTGACCCTGCAAATATTGGGGTGGCTCCATGAGGCGTGTCATTGGGACTCTGGAGGATTGGCAGAGACCTTCCTCAAGATGTTCTGCCTTGAGTCCTTTTTGCTTTAGCAAACCCAGCGATTGAAGGGTGCCCGGCTAAAGTTAATAGCCAGAATACAAAGGAGACTGCAAGGCAGGAGAGTGACCTTGGGCTGTCCGTCCTTTCCAAGGCCATCAGGTGTGTTTTGCTGAGATGCCCTGGGCGAGAGGGCTTAAATATCCCCTGGTGGTGGTATGGCGGCTGGCAGGGTGGCCGGAGGAGTTTCTACTGGCTTCAGCAACTATTTGATCAGTTAAAAAATAATTTCTCAATGTGGGATTGTGAAGGCAGTGGAGTGGGATGGAGGAACTCATTTTACAGGGGGATCCTTCAAGGGATTTGAGAATTCAGTGGGACCTCCCCACCCCCTGGCACCCTGAGAATTCAGGTCAAGTAGAAAGGATGAATGGAGGAATAAAGAAACACCCTTTGAAGCTAGTGACAGCTAGTGAAGCTAGATTTGAATCCATAAGCTAATTATTAATGTAGGCTTTGTTCCATGTGTCTGTGTTAGAGTGGCCCTTTAGCCAAAAAGAACATCACTCTTCTTTCTTGCTTACTTACCCTTCCGGCATCTGAAGCCATACCTGCTATTACAGTCATTACAGGGTTCTGCTGGGAGAGCTGACTGATCCAGGAACAACGCTGTTGATAACACTGTTCTGGAAATACAGAATAAAAGTAAAAAGTAAAAAAGTAAACCATTTAATGCATTTCCATTTGGAATTTCACATTTTATGACAGCTTTTAATGGATTTACTGTTTACTATATTGTCCCTTTGTGTTCCTCTTTGTTTGGAATTAATTTTATTCACATAATAGAGGAGTCTCTGGCCGTAGATCTCACAGGTGTGTGGGTAGTCAGCAGTTCTTCCTGCTTCTGTGGCTTGAGTGGCTCTTTTTCTCACATGCTGGAGTGGGGAGAGGGATGAATTCCCACCCTCCTCCCCCCCTTGAAAGTTCTTCTATTTTCTGCCTGCTAGTTTGGTTTTGCAACATAACCAATTCTGTTGCAGGATGAGATGTCACTAGTATCATCTTTGTCTTTTGGTATGTAAATTTAATCTAAAGTTGCTTTCCTGGCTGCCTGGGACATCCCGGGCAGCCAGGTACACCCACACAAAAATCCTGGTAGTGCACACAAAGAAACAACACAAAAACAAGCAAACAAACAAACCAACCAACCACAACAGGCATTCAGACGCGTTTCAACACTCACCAAATTATTTTCATCTCATAGGCCTCCCTGCGATGCTTTTATGTGCTGGCAAAACTCAAATTAGCACACACAGAGGAAATTCAATTTGCATAGACACACACGCATTCCCATAAAATTCGAACCCTGCTACATGAATAGCCCAGGTGGACGGAACAGCACGTGGGCCGGATCAAAAACACACTCACAGCACACCTTGCAGGACTAAACCCTGCAATTCCTCATAGCTGAGACTTCAGCTCAACGCTTCCACACAACAGTACAAGGCGACCTTAACCCCACAAAACTATAGCTGCCTTCCACCAGGCAGCACAGAGAGGACTGGAACCTCATACAGAAGGACACTAACGCCTTGGGAAGCCCACTACACCCTGCAGGTATCAAAACCTGCTTTTCCAAAGGCAGAGGGAACAAACCTTCCCTGAGAGCAACTGCAAAATTCAACGCAGGTATCAGAAGCTGCTTTTTCCCAAGGCAGAGGAGGACTGCTTTCCCCAAGGCAGTGGCCACAAAACTCACTGCAAATATCAAAAGCCGCTTTTCCCAGGGCACAGGAGGAGAGACTTCCCCGAGGAAGTGACCGCAAAATTCACTGCAGGTATTAAAACCTGCTTTTACCTGAACTCCTTGGAACAACACAATGCACCCTGCGGAACTGGCTTCAGGATTTTAACCTGCCAGTTCTGACCTTCTACCACAAACCAGGCAAAGAGGCAACTCTGTGCTGGGAGGGAACACACAGGGAGGACTGATCCCACAACAAACTCACAGTTTACCCAGGCAATTGCAGGATTTGGCATACCCCTTACACAAAAACAAGTTTCTGAGAGCTCCAACACAAGGAATCCTAATCCCTGCAATGACCTCTTTGTTTCAGCTTTTACACCAAAAAAATCACCCCAAATCCTTGTGTACACCAAAGATTTTACAATTTACCATGCAATTGCATTTTAACCAGGTGCTGAGACTCAAATACACTACTGTAAGCACAATAACACACAAACCCATTCTTGATAGTCACTTTTATAACTTTACACACATATTGAATAGAGGACAGTAAATTATACCAGTACTAGTGATTTCTTTTCATTATCCAATTATACTATCAACCTTACATTAACCCCAAAATAATGCCTTTATAATAAAAAAAAAAGTGGATCTTGCTTCGAACTCACCAGACTCCAGGAACACGAGGTCTCCCTGGATAATACTTTCTGTTCGCACTCGGAGGCCTTCATAACCCCAGAATCCATAGAGCGTCGAAAGCCCGTCTATTTGTGGTTGCCAAAATTGTCACCAAAACTGCGGGGAAAACAAAAACCCTCCAACAACATTTTTAGTGTTAGAGAATCAAGGCATTACTTTATTCTGCCCAGGATGTTGTTCTGGCCAGGATGTGCAACAAAAAATCATTTCATCCACACATAGCCCTCTGCACAGGGTGTGTGGAGAAAATCATTCCATGACACATGAATGTAACCAGACTTTTCACAAACTTTATACAGTCAAAACCCAGAGAGAGTCATTGGTTCAACTGTCATTGGTTCCAAGTTACGTGGTTCTTAGTATTTGGTTTCCTATTGGTTACAGATCTCTTCCCCTCAGATGCTGACTAGTCCTCATTCTTATCTCTCCTTTCCCAGACCAGGTGTCTCTGATCATGCCAGGGATGTTGCTTGGAGTTGATGGTCCTTATCTTCTGTGTATCTTCTGTGCTACTCCCAGTCTGTTGAGATGCTTATCAGGCCTTCATCAGGTGGAACAACGCCCTGGAAAGAAACTTAAAATCCCTTCCCCCAGGTCAAAGGCGAACATTGGTTGGACTTGATATCAAAAGTCTTTTCCAACCTAGTTCATTCTCTGATTCTGCGATTACTGACTGCAGTTACATAAACATTTTAAATTTCCTGTCATCTCCAACACTAGTACCTCAGCCAATGTGGAAAGGAAGAAGGCAACATGCGGCCGGGTGTTTAGGATAAAAGAAGGCTGCGCCCTCCAAAACCTAGAGAGAGAAAACCTCCCGGGTATGTGCCCCGGTAGACTCTCTCCCTTTATTCGAATAAAGCTGCAGGATTCCTCTGTCTCCTTTTTGAACGTAAACCTCTGGCATTTGCACGTTTTCCTGTCAGAACTGACATCAGCGCGGCTGCGATGGGAACAGAGGGAGCAGGAGTGCTCCCAGTTCAGCGGTGTCACTGGCGGACGAGCTGCTGCCAGACTTGAAGGAGGCAGCGGGGAAGAGGACGAGGCCGAAGGCTCCGGGGTGGGGAGGAGCCTCTGATCAAGGACATGTGGGAGGAGCTGGAGCCACCCCAGGCCCCAGAGTCCGTGCGGAGCATTGCCAAGCTCTGGGGGTCCAAGGGGTTTGCCGAGATCATGCAGAAAATCAAGGAATACATCAGGAAACAGCCCAAGGCAGCTGAAGTTTTGGGGCTGGTGGAGGCAGCCCCTGAGTATCATGTGATCGTGAACGCCAACAACCTCATGGTGGAAATGGAGAACGAGCTCAACATCATCCACAAGTTCATCTGGGACAAATATTCCAAAGGGTTCCCAGACCTGGAGTCACTGGTGCCCAGCATCCTGGATTACATCCAAACCACGAAGGAACTGGGGAATTCCCTGGATAAATGCAAGAACAACGAGAACGCGCAGCAGATCCTGACCAACACCACCATCATGGCGGTCAGCATGATGGCCTCCACAACCCAGGGGCAGCAGCTGTCGGAGGAGGAGCTGGGAAGGATCAAGGAAGCATGCAACATGGCCCTGGTGCTGAGCGGGACCAAGCCATGCATCTACGAGTACGTGGAGTCCCGCATTTCCTTCATCGCCCCCAACCTCTCCCTCACCACCTCCACAGCCACCAAGATCATGGGGTTGGCAGGGGGCCTGACCCCACTGTCCAGCCTGCCAGGCTGCAACATCCTCCTGCTGGGGGCCCAGCGCCGGACGCTGTCCGGCTTCTCCTCCACCTCCGTCCTGCACCACACCGGCTTCATCTACTGCAGCGACATCATCCAGTCCCTGCCACCGGATTTGAGGAGAAAAGCGGTGTGGCTTGGGGCAGCCAAGTGCACTCTGGAAGCCAGGGTGGACAGCTTCCCTGAGAGCTGAAGGAGGAGATCGAGCACAAGTTCAACAAGTGGCAGGAGCCCCCCGGTCAAGCAGGTGAAGCCACTGCCGGCGCCGCTGGACAGGCAGAGGAAGAAGCAGGGGGTGGCAGTACCGGAAGATGAAGGAACGCTTGGGGATGATGGAGATCTGCAAACAGGCCAACAGGATGAGCTTTGGGGAGAGCAAGGAGGACACCTACCAGGAGGACCTCAGACTCGGCTTGGGCCACCTGGGCAAGGTTGGCAGTGGCCGCGTGCGCCAGACCCAGGTCAATGAAGCCACCAAGGCCCAGATCAGCAAAACCCTGCAGAGCACCCTGCAGAAGCAGAGTGTCATCTACAGGGGCAAATCCACGATCCAGGACTGCAGCTTGGGCACGGCCTCGAGTGTGGCCTTCACCCCCTACAGGGGCTGGAGATCGTGAACCCACAGGCGGCCAAGGCCACCCAGAAATACTTCTCCAGCATGGCCAAGTTTCTCAAGGTCAAGGGTGACAAAAATGGGGTCCCCATTCCCCTGGCCCCAGTGGGACCCCTAAATCCTACCCTGCAACTCCCAAATTCCCAGGGATTCCCCTCCAATGTCACTTTCTTGAACTTTTTATAAATATTGGAATTTGTGGTTAGAGCATCTTGGGGGAGTTTTGGGGAGATTGAAGAGAGGCCAGTGGCTTCTGGAGGGATTTTGGGGGGTCCTGGGGAAACAAAATAGACTACAGAGTTACAAATATATCTGTAAAGAATACAGAGAATATATAAAAGAAAAAAGGCAAAAATCAATAGGCATCACACCCACATAGTACTTTGATATTTAAGAAGTTACCATGGTAACACCTGCACTGCAGCCTGGAATTAAGCAGGCCTTGCTCATAGTCCTCTGCTAGAACTACTGGAGCCTTATTTTTTATTTCTTGGGTTAAATTCACAATGCTAGCATCCCGGTAAGATAAAAATGACCTGTACAGTACATCAGGGCTGAAATATCAGCTCAAAAAGCAGACAAAACCCCAGCCACTGAGTAGCACATTTAATGAGGAAATAACCGCATGCAGAACTGTTGATTTTACTAGGCATTCAATTGACTGAATCTTATGCAAGAAACTTAAAACACCAGAAACTGATTAAGAGCTGGGCCTGGATTAAGATGTGTTTGTGAATTTTACAGCCTCAGAATCAATCTAGAACTATAGATCCAAACTCTTATATTAGTACAGCTTCCCAAAATGAGAAATATGTCCCTGGGAGAGTACATCACATTAAGCAGTATACAGGTCTCATTTCTCAAGTTGGTTTTTTTAATATCTCAAAATCTATATATATATATATATGTAGTCTCCTTGTAATCCTAAGAGTCCTCTCTGTCCCCTTGAAATCCATCATGCACAGCACCATGAATTCTGGAGCATCTGCATGTGTTTGGTTTGTAAACACAAGGCCTGTTTGTTTTGTGTCACTCAAAGCAGGCAGCTGCTCACGCGCTCTGCACCAATGAACCCTGGCTCACTGTTTTCTTAACTCTCCCACTTTAATCCCAGAAGAGGGCTGATGTGCAAGATACTAACCTTATCTTCTAAAGAAAGACATAGAAATACAAACGTGTTCCATAACAGCAGCTTGGGAAGAATTACTTGACAGAAGGAGCAGAGTCCCATCTGCTTTGTTGTATCACTTCAGAAAAGCTCTGGCTATTTTGCCCACAAAAAGTTGAAAGAACCTCCTCTGACATTTTCACCTGTGCCTGGCAGAAGCTGCTAAACAAGCCATTAGAACAAAACATGAAAAGGCTTCTCGATCATTACTGACCTAAAAGGATGTGAGTAATATCAGATCTAAAAAAGCCTTTAAAGTTTTCTTTCCACCTTAGCATTATTCCACGTTCTACCTAATGATGCAATATAATGGTAAATACCAACTCCGCATTTATGGATTAAGATAAACAAAGAGGCATTTATCAATTTTCTCAGTGCCTTTGTTTTTAATTATCAGCTCAAAACACATAGACAGTGTTATCTTCTGACTCTGTATCAAAAGCAATAAGTAGTTGAGAAAGCTAAAAGGATAATTCATTTCAGCCAATGCCAGAAACTTCATCATAAAAATCAAAATATCACTGAAGCAAAAGACCAGTAAAACAGAAGTTATACTATAGAGACACATACATTTACAGCCCTTTAAGTACAACTGTCACTGTTGCATTTAGTGAAAAACCAGCATAATAGTTCTGCTTACTGGGGAATTTTGTTATTTTAAATTTCATTTGAACCATTCTTCCAGCTCCTTCAACTGCCAGTCCTTGTGGGTTTTCCTATGCAGGCCCTAGGAATACAGGGATGGGCTGCAACAGCTGGAATCCGGTTATACTCTCAGTCTTATCCTATGGAACTACACACACTTAACATCAACCTTGACATTAATTAACCAACCAACATTAATCCAGATCACACCCTTTGAAACACAGCATTGGTGCTTCCTGCAGTTTGCTTTTGTGGGGAACCCCTACACAAGTCCAGGCCTTCATCAGCTGCATGTTTCCTCCTAACATCTGTGCCACTGGAAACATCACCAGATACCTTGAAGACTATTTGTAACAGAATGAGGTAGCTGTAACAAAACAGCAGTAAATATGCACAGTTCTCTCTCATCTTACCCCTGCCTAACTTGCATTTTGTTCCACCTCTCTCATGCCATAAAGTCAACTTCCTTTCATGCACACTTTCTGTTTATAATCTGGAGTCAATACAGAAGTTACTCTCAAGTAGGAATTAAATTTTTCTGAAGATAGTAACTCTGGTTTGTTTCAAAATAAAATTCTACATGTCCTCAGTTTCTCTTTTAAAAAAATGTTTAGAAATCATTCCACAAGATTTTTCTTTGGAAATCATGATAACTTGGCTGTGTACACATAACTCTCCCACTGTTTATAGCAAAGTTTGTGACAACTTTCTGCTGCTTTCCTAAGAAGGATAAAGCTCATCCATTCCCCAAAAAAGCTGTCTACTGACTTCTAAAAACTAAATAGCTGAAGAGCGCTTTTGACATCATACTTTATCTTTCAGCTGGCTACTAAAAAATGTTCCCAAGTACTCAGCTTTAACATAGCAATTTAATACCTAAGGCAACAAGCTTAAAAATAACATTTTGAAGACACAGATTTTGAAGGGACCATGATGGAATGAGTCCAGAGAAGGGCAACAGCTGGGGAAGGGTCTAGAGGGCAAGTCCTGGGAAGAGAAGCTCAGGGGGCTGGGGTTGTTCAGCCTGGAGAAGAGGAGGCTCAGGGGACACCTTGCCACTCTCTACAACTGCCCGAGAGGAGGTTGTAGAAAGCTGGGGGGGTCAGTCTCTTCTCCAAGGCAACCAGCGACAGGATGAGAGGAAATGGTCCCAAGCTAAGCCAAGGGAGAGTCAAGTTGGAAATCAGGAAGAATTTTTTCACTGAAAGGGTGACTGGGCATTAGAATGGGCTGCCCAGGAAGGTGGTGGATTCACTATCCCTGGAGGCATTTGAGAAACAACTGAACGTGGCACTCAGTGCCGATGTGGTGTTTGGTCAAAGGCTGGGCTTGATCCTGGAGGTCTTTTCCAGCCTTGATGATTCTATGAAGTCATAAAATGAACTAAGAGAAACAGATAATTGTGTGCAAGTGCTGCCAGACCAGCCCAAACTGAACCCTGCCATGGTCAGATACTGTTTATATTAATTACAATTAACATTATATGAATTAAAATTCTCTGCCAAGCAGAGCTCATAGCAAGAGGCATTGATGTGGAAATGGACAGCCCCATGCTGTGTTCTGTAAAGGTAAGGGCTTTCTTTTGCCAAGCTAAGAATCAAATTCAACCCTCAACACTAACATTCTAACAAAGAGCTTGGTCCTTAACAGAAAGCATATTAAATTAATCATTTACACTTGTTTATTGCATTAATTTACCAAGTCTGTTAAAAATACAAACCTAACCTCCACCTCACCTCGCTTGGAGAAGCATTAGAGATGTAAAAGTATCACCTTGTCCTTCTCAGTTATTTAAAAAAAAAAACCCCACATGGCCCCCTGACTTGCACTGGACATCATAGTGCGAGTCTTTCATGCAGCAGGCACACACTTGCAGACTCAAAAACATTCATTTCTCTGCCTGTACTGTTCTCAAACCCTAGCAGAACAGAAGGAAAACTGTCTATAGGATATGGGAACATCACTGCTGTACTCGTCCAATAAAGATGCCACATAGCAGCTGACAGAATGGCTTCTATTGTGAGGTTAATGGAATTCCAATGTATTTTAAGTTCAAGTCCACAGTGAATTTGTATATACTTGATGCTTCTGTAAGCTAAACTAAACTAAGGTGCCTCAACTGATCCTCTGCAGGACAAAAATCATTGTGACAACACACTATCTCCTGCTAGCACTCAAAAAGAAACAATTTAAAGTATCTCTAATACCTACACATGTTGCAAATGAAGCAAAAGACCCATCAATGCTAATTTTAAAGCCTAGTGATAGATAAGTTAAGCAAGCTGCAAGCCAGTATTAAGGGAATTTTAAGTCCATGAGGGGAATTTTCAGGTAAAAAGGCATCAAGTCCACAGCAAGCTTTGCTGGTATGGTTTTAGCTGAGGTTGCCATTTCAAAGTCATACATACAAAACACTTCTAGCAAATCAAGTGCTGCATCTGCTCTTATATATATATTTTAACAGAACTGTCAGTGTAAGAAGATACTGAAAACATGCAAGTTCTTCTGTGGCAACTGCTTTTTGCCTTTTCACTGGTGTAAGGCAGAGCAATTTAGCTCTGTCACCTTTAGTACCTATAAATGATGACATTTTCTTTTACTCAGAAGAGAGCCCATAAAACATAAGCTGAATTACCTAAATAAAAAAACGGTGACTCTTAAATTTGTTGTCAAGCTTGTAGATTAAAAACCCGTCTGAATAAAAGAGATGATTCCGCCTCTGGAAGTCTCAGCTCACACAGTCTTTGCACAGGTGAATAAGCAGCACTTCCAGCCTCTTCTCAAGAGCTGCACGATTGACTCAGTTGATACAAAGGTAAAGGGATGTACAATTGCTGGAAACAGGCACAGACTGAGCAGCAGGTATGAAAACAGCCTGAAGGTCCAAAATTCTGATTTAGCCTTGAAACAAACCTGAGCTTAGTGAATTCACATGGGAGGGCTGTCTGCCTCACAGGCTATCCAGGCAACACAATTTTTTTTTTTTCCCCCCAAACTTTCTTGTACTATAAACTTGAACTTGAATAGTCTTTACTTAGACACACTAATGAAACTTACCACTACTCTGATCTGGAGACAGGATCAACTTGCTGTGTCTGTGTTCAGTTAGGAGCTTCCCTACTCTACTGCTAAATCCAAATCCTTACCTTATAAAAGAGTAAAAGCTTTTTTTTTTTAAAAAAAAAATACTAAAAAGGTCATATTCCAACAGTTTAAGCTGTGCTCATATTCAGCAAGGACAGTTATGTTACTGTACCACTAAAAAAAATTAAAAGAAAATATAAAGGACTTTATATTGAGAAATATGAGATAAGAACTATTGTTTTTCTAATTAAACGGCAAGACTAAAATACCCACACCATCTTTTCACACACTTGCCAGATGCTACCTACAGGTAAATTCACACAATCCTGCACCTTGAGCATTTAAAACTAGACTAAAGCTCAAGAAAACATCGACTAATACTCATTTCTGGTCTAGTGAAGGCAAGGACATGATAGGATGAATGGATGAGATATAAACTCCATTAAAGCACCTAATTATGTTAGTGTTTTCCTGCAGATATTATGACTGTGGAATACAGGTAGATACCTAAATAAGCTTAAGGTTGATGTTCTTAGCAACTTCTAACAAACTTCCTTCTCTCTGCCCTGCTGAGCTGAGTAGTTTCTGCTTTCCTCTAAGATAATTAGTAATCCCTACTGGACAGAACATTTGTCTATTTTCACATATTCAGAGAAAACATTACTCCCTTGATCATAGCCTTTAACATTTTTCATACTTCTTTAATTTAGTACCTGTAATACCAAAACTGGATATTTATTTCAGCAAATCCAGGATTTTTAACGGTACATTTGCTTGAATATAGAGTAAATACAGCCTACAGGACTTACTTGTATGTAGGTTAAAAGTTAACGTTAGAAGTTCTGCCTTTTGCCTGAACTCTTACCCTGCATCTGACTTGAAAAGAATGGACATTTCCATAAATCTCAGAGCAGCAGCCAGGCAGCAAGCACTTGGGAAACAAGACAATGAAGGCCAATTATGTAACTAAGACAGATGGATGAATTGAACTCAGGTACTTGTGAAATTCATGACTGGAGATTGTGCCTCTGCCTCAGTACAGCTTGAAGATTAAAGGTTTAAAAGTCAAGCTATTTTTTAGATAATAGATTTATTTCCTTCTTTCCTACCCCATCCCTCCACTTTAAAGCAAGACCAGCTTTCATTTGTGAACAGTTGGGTGGAATCACTGAACTAAGATCACATGCCCACTTGGATTTTGAGTGACTTCCATGCAGTCCAGGCAGCCTTGTAACACAGTGCCCTTGGTCCTCACTCTTAGATGGTACACAAACGACTTTCTGGAGTTAACAGAGCCATCACAAGCGTCAGTGTGAAGGAGAAGTCAGGGCCAAAAAATTAAATGGGACAGAAACACAAGTTCCACTGAGAATGATTAAAGGAGAAGTTGGTGTCTGCTATGTGCTGAACAGCCAAGTCTCAGACTTCAGTGTCCCTGAAATGCAGGATATGAAATCCAGATTGTGCCTCATAGTTTGGACCCTCAGTCCAACACCAAAAGAGCGTGCCAGAGAGCAAGATGAAAATAATCACATGCACGTGACTGAAATGCAATTTACCCTTTACATTTCTGCTAAAAACATTCAGATATTATTTAAAAATTGATAGAAAACCACCTTCCTTAGGCCAGACTCTCATTTAAATTGTGGAATTTTAGATTTTTTTACTAATCCATGCCATTTATGCTGATAACCATTACAAACATACACTATCAAACTGACAAGCTCTTTCAGACTAAATCAGAATCTGAACAATTCAGAGGATGTCTGCAATTCACTTGTCAGTGTCCTGCACCCCAAAGCAGACAACTGAAGCAATTACCACTTTGCTGATTATCTTGCAAGCCTATTTTTTTCCTCCTGTTGCCCACTTACATTAGGAAAATTATATTCTACCTTTAGATGCATAAGAACATTTTGAACTGCTAATTTACTAAAATTTTAGCTGTAGAATTGACTTCATCAGCTTAATATCCAGGGCTCTGGTGTTGTGGTCTAGCAGACAGCTCTGTTTTCTGAGTCCCATTCATAGCACAGGACGAGCTACAGAGCATCTGAAGTAGTCTCTCATTTTGCCCCGAAGGCAACCCCAAGCTCTGTTCTCTGCCATGAGAAATATCGACTGCCACATGCACAAAACCTCAAGGGATCTGGTTTCTCTTGCTGTTCTGTGTCAAGCTCTCACCCACAGGAATGTTAGTTTAGCAGGCAGTTCCTGGGGCTGGCTGGCTCAAGTTCCTCCAACAAGTTCTCCTGGGCTGTTTCTTGGGTTGTGAAGTTGAAGGGCTCCCTTCTCTTTGCCAGAGAGGCTGCTATCCCTCCAGAAGCCCTTCTGTAATCTCCCAGGCCTGATCTATCCAAGCAGCAAGGGGAGCCCATGGAAAGCCAGTTTTTCCCTCTCCAGTCCTGCCTCTGCCTGGAGCCAGTTTGATTGCTGCTCGGGGTTGCTGTATTATACACCCTAAATGCCTCCTCTTCTGCTGCCTGGTGTAGCTGGAAGACAAAAATACCATGGTCCCCATTCTTCACATTCACTTCCAACCCCAAAACATTTCCTACAGCTTGCTGTCCAGACATCATCCCCAAGGCAGTTCCCAGCCCTCCTCTTTTTTTCTGATCCTTGTTCTACTGTCTTAAATTTCCATGTTATTTCTCCCCAGACTTTGATCTACTTTTGATCCAGCAGAAAAAAAATGGTGGGAAAACAAGATACACTGAAAAGCTGCGTTTGTCTCAGAAACATTCCATGAAAGTCTAGTAATTTAAAACATGGAGAGACATCTCAGCTAGAACTATCACAAGACAGTAACACACATACATACACTGTTTCTAGTGAACTTTTATAAATACAGCTACTCTACTCTCGTTTCTTTTTAGAGGAGAAATTCAAAGGGATTGCCAGCACATGCTCACTCTAACCTTGTTCAGAGCAAAAGACAAAAGTCTTTTGTTCAGGTTCAGAAGGCATTTATTGCTCCTCTATGATGACAAAAACTTCATAAAGTCAGGCTAAATGGAAGAGTTTTCTTGGTATTGGCAATAGACTGTTTTATACATCCATATGATTTTGTGCTATTAAAAGCAATCATGGAATTTTCGTGGTAAGTATACCTTAAGGAGACTCATTATTCCCAAAAAAAAAGAAAAGTTCCATTACCAGCAAAAATGGAAAATAAACTTGTTTATGCTGCATTTTAGTGTACCATGCTCCCTTCTGTTTTTGCAGTCCTCCCTTATGTTATATAACCTTATTTTATTTTGTCATCAATTTATCTTCTTTGTTTTTCACTTTACATCTCACAGCACCAGATCATAAGCATAATTTCTGGTGAGAAGTTGCAGTGCATTTTAATTGAAATAGAAAACTTTTTGTTTAAAACCAAGATATTTATTTTATAACAATGGCATGATGTGAGCTCTGAAATCCCACATCGTGCTCAGACTCTCAGGTTCCGAGCAGAGTTGCCTTTGTCAGCCAAACTCAGGCACTGTCTGGGGACAGCCCACCCATGTTTGAGGGGATGTCCTTCAGAAGGCAGTCTCTGAGAAGGCAGGGCACAGGGATCCACCTTGCTGCAAAGCCAAGGATTATCAATGTGTTAGAAAACACAGAAATGCCTGGAGAGGGTCTTGGAGGACTTGGACTCAATGATCTACAAAGTCTCTTCCAGCCTCAGTGGTTCTATGTTACTCTGGAACTAGTCTTAAAAAAAAATCACAACTTTTACTTATCAGTCTTAAGAAACCCACACTTCTATTGTCCACCTTATAGCTCTTCTATGAATAAACACAGTACTTCACTTCAAGCGCTGTCCTTCCCGAAGTTTCTCCCATGATAAATTTAATTTGTTTTTCGAAAGGAGCAGAGCAGCTGAAGGTCTGTTTTCACAATATTCACAAAGTGAAATGAGACCTTGTTATTACAGTAGCACTCCTTGTGGCCCTAAAGGGGACGTGCCAGCCTTTCCATTATCATAACCTCCATTTCTCAGAGGTTAATAACTGATGTGTCACTCTGCAGCTACACAGAACAATTCACAAAGTCTCCACCAGGGAGAACATCCACAGGATACCACTGGGTGTTTTCCAATTAGAATTAATTTCTTCAAGAAACAAGTCTAGTAATATTACAATGTAAAGATAATTTTCAAAACATCAAGGAAAATTAAATTGTCACTTAATACATTTTAATAAATACATGAAATGCTGTACTGAGTAACACTGCATTTTTAGCTGTAGGTATTCTCCAAATTAATTTTTATCTTGAAAGTGTTTGGAGCATGTGTTTTTTACCTTTTTTCTAACTATGAAGAGAAAGGTTTATGTCCTCACAGAAATTCCACATTATGACACTCTTGCAGTTCAGCAGTCCTCACAGTCCAAACCAATCAAATATTGCAGTTAATATGTGAAGATTTTAATTTAAAACATTTGTTGCAATTCTAAAAGTACTCCAAACTCTTCATCTAAAAATGTTCACTTGATTATAATGTGTTCTTACCAGTCCAACTATTAGAGCAGAAGGTCATAAGCAGTTCCATTTACTTCCAGCACTTACAGAAGCTTTACTAAAGCTAGGGGTACTCTAGCTTCTCATGCACTCTTAAAAATATATTTAAAGATATTATTCCACGTATTGTTTTCTAGAACTACATCTTTCACTTTTCAGTCTACATTCTTTGCTCTTCTGTGTGACCCTGTTTAAGTACAAAGGCCCCAGTCCCCCCAAACCTGCTGATGACTTTCTGACAGGAGTATTGAATATATATTAACATGGCAAAAAAACCCTAGTGAGAATTTAAAGCTATGTTAAATGAATGTACTGCTCTTTTGCAAAGCAAATGCCCTGTTCTGATGCCTTAACACAAAGGTCCCTCAAATTCCCCATGACCACCTGAATACATGCTTTTAGAGAATGAATAAAGATTTATATTGGGGAAATCTGAACTCTCACATAAGTGTTAGAGTAGACATACAATTGCACTTCCCCTGAAAACAGCTCAGTCATGATCCTGCACTCACCATACCTGACTGATTTGATAACTCATTTTCCATGTAGGTGAAAGACTGAACAGAGACCCTCTGGCCAAGCTGGGGCTTTAAGGACATTCTAGGTGTCGTGGAGTTCTGCTTCTTGGGATTTCCTCCTGCTGACATGACCATTGCACAGGCACTAAGGAGATTTCAGTGTAGCTAAATATCCACCACACTAAATTCACACTTTGCTCATACTTAATGCATTTGTAAAAACTTGAGAACTGATTATCAGCAAAACAAAACAGTTCTCTCCCACCGACTTGCCTACTGCAAGAAATGTGTAGTTGTAGGATTATGCCTGATCTCTCACTGCCATTCACAAAAGGCACACATGAAACCTCTCAGAGCTCAAAGGGACTCTCAGTCTCCCACTGGCCATCTCATGTAACTTGACATTCTGCTGTGTGAAAAACAAGAAGGCGTTAAGCACTTGCCTTGCTATGTGAACTAGACAATAGCCACATTTTTCAATCAATGGAATCATCTATGATTCAACTGTGAAATCAACTGTCTGTTTCCTGTAAAAAGCACAGGTAATAACTTGCATCTTTCTAGCTATGACATTAACGTAAATGTCTGAAACTCCACCGCTTCCCTGGGCAGCCTGTTCCAATGCCTGACCACTCTTTCAGCAAAGACGTTTTTCCTAATATCCAATCTAAACCCACTATGGTGCAGCTTGAGGCCACTTCCTCTCGTCCTGTCACTTGTTACCTGGGAGAAATGACTGACTCCCTCCTTGCTACATCCTCCTTTCTGTAGACTTGGAGTTTTAGACTAACATTAAATTTTCCCCTCAAAGCTCAGTTCTGGTTAACCAGAGAAATTGAAGTTTAAGAATAGTATAGAAACTATTGAATTCCAACTGAACAGGCTCAGTACCAGCGAAAAAGTAAACAGTAAAAACTCAAGTATTTAGGAAGCGGATATATTTCAGAGATACCTGAAAGACACCTTTCAGGTGTCTGCTAGTCTTCTTCAATTTGTGAAGTGATGGAAGGAAAGAAGAGTTGTAGATGAGAAAAACACTGAATATTCTGTTTCAGCAACAAGATGTGAGCCACAGCAAGAAAAGGATGAGCTCATTTCTTACAGCACCAGATTTTTCCATCCAGCATGTGCCACTTGGGCAGGACATGTCAGATTAGATCTCAGCAGCGCAACACAGCAGAGCGCACATTTGCACATGCCTTCTTCACTCGTCACAAATGAGTCACGCACTGCAAATCACAACCAAAGAACTGATTATTTTCACCTCGAAGATGCAAACTTTGTTACTTCCAAAGAGCAAGCGCTTAAGTAGGACCTTCAGCTGATGGAATTGTTGCAAGGTTAGTCACCATGCCCACAGTTATCTGTACTTCACTACTATACAGTAGCATCTTATGTATCAGTGTAAGGAAATTCTGACTAAAACATCCCAAGTAGCTGCTTATTCTATTGTAAAATTGAGATTAGGACACATCTTAGCAGACTTCCCAAATTGCTCATCAACGTCTGAAATAACAATGCCATGGAAATACTGACACAGAATAATATTGTTATTATCTCTTGCTTAACTACCTTTATCATACACACATATTATTTGATTATATCTTCCAAAAGAAGTTCAACACCGACACTGAACATATACAATACCTGCTCATTGTAAGCAAAGCAGCCACAGAGCTCTTCCCAAGGGGCCACACTATCCTCGTCCAGCTCTGTGCTGTGAAGTTATCTTCAGCTGCTCCACTGCCCTCAGCCCTGTCTGCCCACCCCATGGCACACAGGTCCTGCCACAGCCCAGCCAGAGCACAATTTTGAGCTACAGCTCTGAGGTATCCATTTGGGATGTACTGGCCTCTGAATATTTACTCTAAAACCTGTTTTCCTTCTAACAAGACATTACATGACTCCAAGTTTGGGATCTGTCACTGCATGCCACATTTCTTTAAATCTTTGATAACTTTCTCTTAATTGTGAAGTTAGAGAAATCTCTGGAAAATTCTGTAAGAGGCAACAGATGAGAAGGAACTTGTCTTTCTATATTTTTTAGCAGTAAAAAAGAAAAGCTTAAACTTATTTGAGCTTATTACTGGCACAGTACTAAGAGGCAAGAAGCATTTTTGCATAGTTTCCAAAACTCACACATCTTGGGGAACTTGGCAAGACTCCTTTTAAAACAAGTCTTGCTCTCCAGTCACCTTTGACAGAGATGGGGTTCACTGCACCCTCACACTTCACTGGAGGCGTAGGAGCAAGCTGAGACTGGGAAAAACCTGGCCACAGCAAGTTTACAGAGGAAGCAGATTAAAGAATATGATCTATAGACCATAAACTGTAGGAAGCACCTTAAGATCATGCCTCATCGGAGGCTTGTTCCAAAGCAAGTAAACTCCATCAAGATCAATAAGCCCTTGAAGTGGATTCCAGACAATTCATACAGGAAAAAAAATAAAAGTCCTTTCAAAGAGGAGAACATTGAACAAGGACAAAGAGGGAGAGGCTGCAGATAAGTGAGTGCAGCCAGAGGTAATATAAAAGGCTGCACTCAAGATACAGAAGTCTACTGAAGCATCTCAAAGTGCCATTGCTCCATATATTGTAGAAACCATTCTTTTTATTCTTCCTCTCTTTTATTATTTCTTGAGTCAAAGCCAGGCGGTCCCTGAGCAGATCTCTGATTTCAGAACTGATACACTCAGATGAATAATAGATACCAACTCTGAAAGGCAATAATTTGAAACTTCAAATTTGCTTTAGCACCACAGCAAAGCCTTTATTGTCCATTGTCTCCACAAGTGAATGTAGCCTGCTGCACAGAAAAGGGTGCATTCTCCTGTTTCCAGGAGTAAATTTCTCCCCAGGACAAAACAGGATTAGTGGTAACCTTTGCTTTGCACAGGCAAGAACCTTAACCTGAGTGCAGATCTGCATATTTTCACAGATGGCGCTTTCAGGTGAGGATTGTGACAACAGCAGTTGTGGGACTGAGGAAAAAATTCTTTTTCTTGCTGCTCTGGATGCCGTGTTCTCCCCCACAGATGTGGAAGTGTTATGGTTTTACCCAAGCTGGCAACTAAGTATGACACAGCTGCTCACTCCTCAAGCATTCCCAGAGGGGTTTGAGGCCCTCCTCCTTCTCCCAGCATGGGGTGGACCAGGCAGAAAGGGTTAGGAGAAGGCAGTTAGTGACTCTCCTTATTTTACAGGTAGCAGAACTGAAACAGGCTTGGCCCACGACTTTCTTTGGGTGACCACACAATCTCAGAGAAATGCTTTATATGTATCGACCACCTGAGAAGCTTCCTTTCCTGATCATGCTGAAAGGAAAAACCTTAGGTTTGAGGCACTATTTTCATGCAAAACGATCTCCTAAGCTATGAGAGTGTGTCAAATTAACTTACATCTCTGGAGCCCTGTCCCATACACATTTATGCCAACAGCAAAACTGACACACACAGAGCATTGCTGTGAACATACACACAAGACACTTCTTTTGCTACTCTTCCTGTTGGATATAATCATGCCTCATAGATGTCTTGTTCCAAACTGATTAAACTCCTTTATGAGCAATGAAGCCCTTGAAGTGTATTCCTGACAACACTTAGTGAGAAAATGACAAGTTCCTCCAAGCAGAAGGAATAGCCGAACAGGACAAAAGAAAGCTTACATAAGTATTACAGCTGATCTTTCCAAAACAACTTTCTAAAATATTAAACCTTGCAACACAGAACTGAAATAATAACAAAAGTCAAAGCTGGTTTAACTGCAAGGTCATTTTCTACTTTGAAAGATTTTTCTTTATCAGGATCAGTCTCATAAGATATAACCTCAGAGGAAAAAACCCTGGACAAATATCCTAAGGTGTCAACATTTTTTGCCTGCCCGCATTCCCAAGACCTCTCAAGGAATGATTTATATTAACAGAACAATACAAACTTGTCCTAGCAGGAACATGAACTCTGTGACTGTTCCCTTCTAAAATATATTTTTTTTCCTCATCTGTTCTCTTTGCAAATACCTTGAATTGCTAAAATCATCTGACTCACCTGCCCCCAGCAGCGAGCAGGCCATGAGCCCTTCACATGGAATAACACTCCCTCCTTTTGCAAGCCCTTCTGACTGCAGTTCAGCTGAGGTATTAGCACAGGATCCATGGATTCTGCAGGAGAAATCATGCATATCCCTGAGGACTGCTCATTACATTCATATAAGATCTAGCATTCATTTCATCCACCACCAAAAGAGCACGAATGAGATCTTTATGGTCCCTTCCAACCCAAATCATTGTCTGAAACAGTATGAAAACACTGTGTGCTATTTACTGTTCCCTAAGTGTTTTTTGAAATGAGGCATTAATGTAGTAGCTTTCTAACTCTCCCATTGCAGAGATGAAAATTTATTAGATCACCTGATCACTCCAGTGGAAGCAGATATATCATTCTGATGGAAAAATCCATGTATTCATACCTGCCCTTACAGACATTTAAACCTCAGAAATTACCTTTTGTTCTAGGAGAGGAAAGAGAGCAGAAATATTTGTTTGGGTGCCTCAATGGGGAAGGAAGGGGAAAATATCGATCAGCATTTCCTAGAATCAGTAGTATGGACGTTAAAGCCATGGCAACCTACAGTTATAATCCATAGCTTACAGCTGAAGTTGCATCAGAACTGCAGATGATATTACAGACTGGTGCATCTTTTTGTTGTACTATAGCATTCCAGAGAAAATCACCACTAGAAAGGCTGCTCAGAGCTTTCATTTTAATGTGGGAAACCATTGTGCTTCAGGCATTTCAGACAAGTGGAACAAAAGAGTTTAAAAAAAATTCATTTGAAGCACAGACTCTAGCCATGACCCTGTTAGACATCAAATGTTTTTCATTTAATTTAACTAAGAACTTTCTCTGCTTACCACATTTTATGAACTTGACTGACTGCAGAGGAGGTATTTTAAGTCCATACTGCTAAGTTATTTGTGAAAGCATTTGTAATTTGGCACATGAACATATGGGAGGTACAAACTTAACTATTGGTGCATCAATAATATGTATTTATTTTGAATTTTCTGGGTTTTGTTGTTTTGGTTTTTCTAATTGGTTGTGAAAAACATTTTTATAGAACATTTATTTCCTTTCAAAGGAAATTTAAAACTTGTACTACAACCATTTTGGTTCTGTTCTAGAACCCTTTCCAGGAGCTGAAAACACCAGTTAATGGGGCTAAGTTTCTGATTTAAGACCAAACTGTTATCCCCTCTTGCAAAACCTTTATGAACATTGTCCTGCTTACCAATTTTAAAAAAACCCACCTATGGAGATTTAGAATATTGACAGGAATATTCACATACAGTTAGATACAAGATAAAGCATATAGAAGGTGAGATGAGCCTCACACTTGCCTGTTGATCATCAGTTGATCTTGGACTTTTTGTCCTTGCACTTGCCTTCATTCCAGTGTGTTTGGAAGCAGCTTCTGCTGCAACTTGTACAGCTCTGGAAAATTTCCTGAGATTATCAAGAGATTGAGAAAATTACTCGCCCAGATTTTGAAGGGACTAAAAGACCAGGGATGATTTGCATTTGGCCACTGGCAAAGGCATCACAACATGATGTGCCTGTAAGTAAGGTGTCATTAATTTACCTGTCCCATATCACTGAGTTATTGAGGCACTGGATGCTGCTAAATCAATAAGAATCAAGAGCAGCAAATGCATGAACAGCACTTTTTCTTCACTGTTTCAGCTATGTAGCAGATGCTCAACTAGAATAATTCTGCTTCTTGCCTCCAGGGGCCCCAGCAGCAGTCAAGCTGGGACTTCACACCTCTAAGTCCTGCAAAACAAAATACCGTAACACAGGAGAGTGCACAAGCCTGAGACTCCCCTCTAAAGTTTCTTAAGATGCAGTGCCTGGTTGTTTAAGTGGTGCTCATTTCCACTTAATTTCATTTCTGGTAGTATCTGGGGTTTGTTTCCCATCTATCAGGAATCAAAGCAGGGCCTCACTGAAGCACCCAGCTCAATGTATTCCTTTAGATATGAAAGTATTACTTGCAGGGAAAAAAAAAGCTTTTCTACCCTCAGGAATTGTAGTAGCAAATGAGAAATTGGATTCTTTGTGTCATTCTATCATACATTACCAAATAGTCAGGAAATCTCACTAATAGGAAGTGCTACAACTATTTTTTTCCCTGATACAGCTATTACTACTTTTACAGATATAGCTAATCTTTTCCATGCCTGCACTAGTATATCTGCCACAATGCACCATCCCCAAAATCCTTGTTACATACCCTCAAAGCAGCACTGTTTACTTTCACACTTAGTATTTATTACACAGGGTCTGAAGAGTTTGCATATCTGCATCCAGCCCTTCTCCACAGCTTTCCATTTCTCACACTTATCTTTGAAACAGCTGGAAGTAATTGCTGGAAAACCCTGATAATCCTATTCGGACAAGCCACAAGTAACACCACATTTCTATTATCCAGCAGTGTTCAAGTAAACCAGAATGTGAATCAACCAGCCTACGTACATATCAGTCTTTGCAATACAGCTTTTTAAACTTTATTTGGTTATTCCATCACATGGAGGTTAATAGGAGTATTTTGTAGCATATAAGTCATTTATAGAAGGGTACAAGGATCAGCCACACATCCAACAACCTAGTAACACTTTTATAGAAAAACACTACAAGTCTTGAAAACAGGACTTCTTTTTCATGCAGCTAAGTGGAAATTATCTGCTTTCTTTTCTTCAAGGTTACACCCAAGTTTCATGTATGGCATGATCCCCAGCTGTGCAAATGCTTAAGCTGCATTCATATTAACAGATGTTAAATATTTCAGTCTCTGAAACCATGACCACAAAATGGAGAATTTCAATGGCTACATTTAAATATGCAAATTTGAAATACGGATCTTGATGAGCAGGCAAAATACTTTCATTTCCTCCAACTTATGGATTCCTTGATTTCAAATCTAAAAGAAACAGATGCAATCATGCCACCTGACCTCCCAAATTTCAGCAACACACAGAGTTTCTCCAGAGGCGCAGAATTACCCTCTGTGCTCACTGCGTGGTTTACTCGCTCACATTTAGTCTCCAACAAAGAGCAAACCCAGGCTGGGTACTGTGGAGCATCTGATTCTGCTGTGACCCAGAGAAACTTCACTGACCTTTAAATTTAAGCAAGTGCAAAATCTCAGTCAAGTAATGCCATTTGGTGTGAAAATCTTAGGCCTTTTTTTATTGTATACAATTATGCCCATGAAAACAGAGCAGGTACAGTCCTGTGAAGCAATAAAGGAAGTGCAAATTGCAGCCTTCTATGCACTGCTGAAGCATTTACAAGTTAAAAATCCACTGCTTCTTTCCAAGATGGCTCTCTCTACAGAGTGACCTTTCTGCTTCTTCCTGTTTAATTGTTGTGCTGGGACACTGTCTACAAGTTTGCCTTAGATACTTGTTTACAGCAAGAAGATAAATGCATGATGCAGTCAGATATAAATATTCACTCAGATTTACTTTAGGAGAAGAAATTCTGTGAGAGAAATAGATTGCCAGGGAACAAATGGTGATTGTCAGGCCACAGCCAGGGTAGTATTACACAGACAACTGCAGCTAATTATTTAGTCACCAGGCAGAAGGCAAATTCAGCACAAGGCTGTATTTCTCTCCTCCCATTTTCCATAAATATTTCGCTATACTTCAGCTTTCAGTACCTTTCGCAGGCCCTCCCTTTTTCTTGACATCATCACTTTAACTAGCTACTCTGTTGCTATTTCCTCCTTTTCTGAGAAGTGCAACCATTCCTTCTATATCTGCCTATAATTTGCCAAAACAACCGTTAATCTTGTGGTTCTAACAGCAAATATCCACCACTATAGAAAAAAAAAAAATCTAAGAAGCTCCCGTGACATTAAGAGGCAGTGAACACAGCATTGCTTCTTGACAGTAAAAATTAGTTTACCTTTTTACCTTTACCTGGTAGAGTTTTCTCTCTAACAGATTTCTTTTTAACAAGAGAAAAATTTTTAAAGTGCATACTTCTAAGGTTCCACATACAATACCTTGATATCGATGCAAAGAATAAAAACCCCTCTGACAGACCTGCAAGATAAAGCACGCCAACCATGCTGTGCTACATTCAGTAGCTGTACTGCAACACACAGACACACTGCAGCCTGTCGGCAAATTTTGTGTAAGGGACAAGGTAATTAAAAAACTTACTGCTAAAAAAGAATCAAGTTCAGCTCTAGCTCTGCAAAGAATTTTAGTAACTCGTCTAGCTCTCCACAGCTTTGCCAGTGCATGCTAACTACAGGAATAAATGAAAAAAGCATGGTCTTTGGTCTTTGCTTTGGGCTGGTCAGAGTAGGCTCTGGTAATGTTTATAGCAGGGTCAGTACATATGTTCAGCAGTTACTGCTAGGCAAAGTGAGTGAATAAAGCGTTCCATCCAGTTTTGCTCGTTATGGAGTTTCTTCAAAATGGGGTATTTGACTGTGAAATAGAAAAAGGCTATTTGAGGACTAGGGCGAAATTTTCTTCCCTGACTTAATTTAGAAACCACAGTCATGGGTCTGGTGTGAGGCAGATGCTGTTCTGTTCCAGTACTGCGAACAACTAGTCATGGACACTGAACACTTTGGGAGCACTTAGGGTACAGAGCACTACTCCTGAGTAATTGGCTTTCTACTTCCATAATTCTTCAGATAGACCTGATGCCTTTTTATAAACGTTGTACTGATCTAAGAAAAGTCAAAAAGCAACTCAAAAATCTAACTTAGGTAACTACTGTTACAAATCCAAGTGAACAAACCCAGTTCCACTGCTCACTGACAAATACCGGCTTGCCTTGCAGCACCTGATCACATGTCAAGAAACCACTTTCCAGCACACAAGTTCAATGTCCGTAAGTCTGTTTTACAGCTGAGTTATCTGAGGCATCAAACAGGCTAAAAATACTTAAGATCCCAGAAGGAAGCAGGGTCAGTCTAGAGCATCAGTTCACACGAAAACAGTAGTCATTCTTCCAGCACGGTGCCAGTGCTCACTAACTTTGGACAGTCAGTCTGTCTGCAGTGTCCCCTTTTGAACCACTGCTGCCCAGTTAATGATGTAACATTTTCTCTAAAACGCTTTCTAGTGAAGGTTAGCATCTCCTTGCTTTTGTTTGAAACATCTGCCGTCAAAAAACCTTCCAAGACATCAGCCCAGACCATCCCCATGTTGCTGTTATTTTATTTTACACTAGGTAAATTTCCTGGGTTCTTTACACAGAGATTCTGGTCTAATACCAGTTTTTCAGCCCTTGTATTCAATGGTTTTCATCAAATCTACTAGATTTGATGTCCAGATTGGGGATGTTAACAGGTGATTCTTACATTCAGCATTTCTCAGCTCTTACCTTTACTAATCCAAACTAACCATTTCCATTGCCATTTTAAAGGCTGAAACATTACTGTAACATTGAAATCCTACTGACAGCATCTCTCAGTGTGCTGTCAGAATCCATGACCAACATGCAGGAGAATGTCAAAGGCAATTGTTCATCACTGACCACAAGCACTCAATCCACTGATAAGAAATGCTTGTCTAACTCAAAACCCATCCCACTCTGCAGAAACTTCTGGCATTTGATTTGAGCACAAACTTCAAGCATGATGCAAAAACCAGAGGGTAAAATCTCTGGAGTTTGGCTGGAGTATCATATGTCTAGAAAGATTAGACATCAGTGTTGCTACCAGTAACGTGAGACTTCAGTGAGCATCTCCCATCACACACTGCACACATTTCACTGAACCACCAGTGCCTGTGGCTTATCTTTCCAGACTCAGCTCTCCACAAGAAAAAGCAGTCACTTAGCTAAAAGTCCTGCATAGACAAGTTCAAGTTACATCTATTTCTCCAGAACCCTATGGGCGTAAACTATATGCAGAACCAAGAGGGTTGATAATTAACAATCAAAATATAAAGCAGAAATGAAGTTACACTAATCCATGAAAGAGTTAAGCTTGGAGGCAAAAGATGAAAGAAAGCCTAGCAAAAAAACCTATGGTAGCTTGTTGAAAATGAATTACTCAGTCTAATGTTTGCCCTTTAAGTCATTCCAGACTTACTACAATATATCTGCTAGTGTTTTGGCCTCTAGATAACCTGCCTAGTAAATCAAAGCAAAACAGTGCATAATTAAAACCTAGTCTGGTTCAGATTATAGAATACACAATTTATTTTTACAAGTAAGAAGACAAACCCCATAATTCACTTGACATTTCACCACTCTCTTGAAATATAGACTTTCCACTGGTGAAAATAAACTGCCTAGCAGCTGTGTTATATATTTTACCTAAATGTATATTTAGATCCGTGACGTGTACAGTCTAACAGATTTGTAGCAGTTTTAAGGGGCAGAGACAGTCCCTACTCAGCTTTCACCCAGGCAAGTTGGGAAAACATGGTAATAAATGGCATTTGAGTAAACAGAAGAACAGTGGAGACCAGCAAGACATTTCATTAGTACCAACTCATTGAGAAACAGCCTTTAGCTTGTTTGGATGGCTCCATTCCAACCTGTGTCTGCAGGATCCCCGTGCTCAGAACCAGTGAGGTATTAACAGCGTGAATTTCTCAGTTAACAGTCCAATGATAAGCCCAGCACCACTGACCTTTGTAGACACAGGAGTTTGTACTGGGTGGGATATCCAGACAAAGTTGCTCATGTGTGCCTCAAGAATGCACCCTGCCAACACTAATTCTACCCTCAAACTCAAAGAATTTCAGGTAAATCCCTAATATCTGGCTCATTTCCCACTCTCTGAGTTCATTCCCCTGCTCCGGCCATCCCATTTATACAGCATAGATGTTGAAAGCACACTGAATCATTCTGTACATCCATAACTGAAATGCCAATTCCATACGTTTTCCTATAGCTACGTAATTAAGCCTGTACACTTGATGGAAGATGCAAGAGAAGAGGGAATAGTCTCTGCACACCCTTGTCCCTTTTTTTGTGGTTCTCACTCCATCATAGACAGAACAACTGCATCCTACTTTCCTCTGTCATAAGCAATGCTAACTGTGGCACATTTTGAAGAAGTAACACAACAGTTTCTCCAGCTACAAGCTTTGAGATAGTTTCTGCAAAGAAAACGAAACCTTGATCCAAGATATGCAATCACAATCTTCTTTACGACAGCCCTCAGCACTGTTTATTACTTGCTACTCCATGACTCCAGGAAAGTCTGTATTACAGTAGATAGAGAAGATAATTTCCTATTGTTACTGTGTGGCAGTATTTGTATTAATGCTGTGCCACAATCCCAAGACAATTCAGCTGAAAGCCAGGCATCAGAGCTTGTTATATACCTTCCACCTTGCCTTTGACAAGGAGCTGCTGGGAAGGTTTCAGCTGAAAACAAGCACTTGCTTCGGGCTAAGTTTTGTAGATTTTCTGTATTGCTGCCTCAAAGATCTCCTTGCAAACCAGGACTTCTTAGTTCTGACACTGTCAGTGCTCCTGACAAATTCTGTATCACCTAAAATGGAAGGGGAGGAAGGATATTTAGATCCCATGGCAAGACCAATAGTCCTTAGCAAAAACTTACTTGCACTAAAGCACAGTCTTGGGAATCAGTGAGAACCAGTGGCTCTGCTTTCTCAATAAAGTGTTTATTGCAGAGAGGAGATGAGGACAACCTCAGAAAATCATACCCAGAAAAACAGACAAGAAGAAATAACTTTTTTTTTGTCCTGTTAGCCCTGTCTTGACACGTATAAACTATTTTTTTTGCCCTTGTGTACTGTCACATATTAGTAACCCTGGATCTGTTACCATCAACACCTCATTTTCCATTCATGTGAGCAATTTGTGGCTCATTTCAAACTCCAGACAAGAGGTTATCCCACTGCCGTGGCCCGAATCACTGTCAGAGGAAGGGTTAACTCTTGGGGTCATGTGGCTGTCATGGTATCAGGGACAGTGCTCTGAATGCAATTTCTCCTGTGCAATGAATGCTGTCTAAAAGTGGTGTAAGCACACAACATCCCAGGCAGGATGGCCCCCTCCATAGGCAAGCAGGGTAACCAACACTCTCCTGGGCATAGTCCCACACATCTTAAAAGGTGAACCGCTCTCCTCTGGTGTTTCTCATCCAGGAGACTGGATGATTAATTATCCACACGGTGCAATGGCTAATTCTGTATGAGAAGCATCCTTGCTCCCTGAGCACCCTGCAGGCCATGCTAAGATGGTTTGGGACAACTCACATTTGGCTGTCCTCTGCTTCTCAGAAATCCTGATTCAGGTGGGTTCATATTGGCTCCTTTGTAAATTAAAGGTACGGGCAATAGTCCATGTCCTCCCTTATCTGAACCACTGACATTCAGAGGGGTTTGAATCAGGTTTCATTTTCCCCTTGAGAAATACTATGGGACTCATTTGCCTGGACATGCAAAGGCTTTGTGTGGCCTCCCATCACAGCTTCAGGCTACTGCTCCCAAGAATCATCTCCAAACCTAGTGAGCCTGAAAAATTCAACCCCCCAAGGGATCCTAAACTTTTACATAATCTTGGCTGTGTTTTGCAATTTCTCCTGTCTAAGAAGATCTTAGAAATACACTGCTACTTATTCTTTCCTACAGGGAAGTCAGTGGAAGAGCAAAGACTAATTTCCACCTCCAGGTATTGGAACAAAACCACTCAGGTTCAGCCTTCTCTCAAGCTTTCCTCTAAGGCATTTTAAACCCAGAAGGTACCACCATGGACATAATTCAACAGTTTGCCCTCAAACGGTGGGGAAATCTCTGCAGGGCATTTTTCATCTAACAAAACTAAATCCCTGGCTAACATACTAAGTGTTTCTCAACTTCAGGAGACTGGATAATTAGTTATGCACACAGAGCAACAGGCAATGCTGTTTGAGAAGCATCCTTGCTCCCTGACCACCTTGCAGGCCACACTAAGCTCATTCGGGACACCTTACATTTGGCTTTCCTCTCTGGGACTTGGAAATCCTAATTCAGGTGAGCTAGTTTTGGGGGGGTTTTGGCACAAACCACTAAAAAGGCCTCTGATAGAGGAGAAATCAGGTTTTCAAGAAAAATTCTTCATTGCTATGTTTAAGAAAGGATTTTGTAGTCTCACTCAACAGCCTCTAGGCTTTTACAGACAGTCCCTAATGCACTAGACTGGAGGCTCTTGTGTTCATTGAAATGATGTCTTCTCTGTGTTAATACTGAAAATAAACTGTGACACCACTTTGAATCACTGGGTGTCCTTAGGAGCTTAAAATGGTTCAGCACAGATTAGGAGCAGCAAAGGAGACCAGCCTCAGAGCACATCAAGAATGATCCATGTGACAAAGCTGCCAGTGTCTGAGAATGTTCTATAAAGCGTTCTACAGCTGGCACTCAGGTTTCATGGCAGCAAATTGGTCGTTCAGTATTGTAGAACACAAAAAAAAGAGTTCAAGAGGAGTGATGGCCAGAAGATATTCCCCCTTCTCCCTTCATCTTCCTCCAGATTTATATGCTAAGTGTGATGCCAGATGGTCTGGAATATCCCTTGGGTCAGCTGGGGTCAGTTCTCCTGGCTGTGTCCCCTCTCAAATCCTAGTGTACACCCAGCATCCTCGCTGGCAGGGCGGTACAAGAGGCAGAAAAGGCCTAGATATTGTACAAGCCCTGCTCAGCAGTAACTAAGACATCCCTGTGTTATCAACAGTGTTTTTAGCACAAATCCAAAACACAGCCCTATAGCTGCTACTGTGGAGAAAATTAACTCTATCCCAGCCAAAGCCAGAACACATGGAGAAAGCAGCTTGTACATTTCAAAGAAACTAAAGCCCCTAATTAGTCATGCACAAAAACTAATTATGACATAGGACAGGTAAGAGATATGAAAGCAAAGTTTAATTGACATGAGCCAAAAGCCTATGACGAGTTAGATATAAAACCCCAGAATTCAGCACAGCCTCTTTTACCCAGCTGGTCCTCACTGCATAGCTTGGATGTGTCTATGCAGCACAGACTGTGTGGGAAAACATCAGTCTGAAATGGAAAGCTGCATTTTGCCACATGACTGTCACAAGGCAAAGCCCAAAGCAAGCGCCCTGCAGAGGGGATTGGCACAGCTTCCTCTCTTGCTCTTCCTTCTCACATGTCCCACAGGAGCCGCTGTCTGATGGACAGAGTAAGGTGCCAGAGCAGCTTGCTGGGTCCTTGCAGTGGAAACTTCCACTGTGGGGCTCAGCTGCTCGTTAAGGGAAACCACCCAGTCATTTCTCCCTCACAGGTGTGGAGATGCAGTGGCTCTCCAGGTCACCATGCACAGCAGCCATTTCCAGGAAACAAAAAACTAATTGCATGGAAAACATGAATAAAACATACCCGGCGCAAGGCAATAAAGAAAAACCCTTATCACAAACTGAAACGATACTGCACCATTGATTCTTTAAGACACGCCCCAAAACAACGAAGTAGTTTAAAGGGTAACTTTTTAATGGGGTATAGCTCAGAGAATATTTTAGGCACTAAAACTGGTGCCATTTTTACAGTGACCATTTGTACTATTAGGTATCCGGACAGGATATTTTCACTTGGGTTTCCTAACTCACTTCTGCTGCACATGCTTTAGCCTTGTGATCCAATTTCATTCACAGATTCCTCTCTTGCTCAGAATCAGGCCCGTGTCAGCATATTTCTGTGGAAGTTCTGCCAAAACGTGCCCACTTTTCATGCAACACCAGCTTTCAGAAGTACAGTTCTGCTAACTCAAGCTGGGGTGTCCTTCCCAGGGACTCCCCACTGGAAACAATCATTGTTACTCTTGCAGATCTGTAAGCACTTTGGGTTATCTTTGTGATTCCATGGCTGTTACACTGGAAAATGAGGCACACTGGACTGCCAGGGTTGTAACTCTAACGCATCCAGGGCCATGTCCCGGCCACATGAAAGATGCAGGACAGGTTTATAACTGTACCTAGCGCACAAAACAGTTGGTGAACACCCAAAAGCTAACAATCTAGTTATATTTGCTGTGAGACAGAATCAGTGTTTCATTTCTGAAGCCCTTAAAATGTGAGGCAACAGAATCCCTTCCTGTGTACTGCATCTAACTTGCAGAAATCCTAAGCTGGCTTCGTGGTGCTCTCGGGAAAATCAATTCAGCTAAGTACAAAAGACTTCCCACCAAGACGGAATATATTTAATTTTGTGAGAATGCCATGATTTGTTCTAGGCCCAGCAGCTTAAGAATTGATTGCCAGGTACTGGTGAGAAAGAAAAGCCAACCATTTGCACAGATTCTCTTCTGTTTTAGTACAGGCTAATACCACAATCAGTGCTGACAGCAGCCAGAAGCAATTGCAGAATGTCAACAATGGAAGAAAATGCCTGAGAGCTCTACAAGTGTGGGAAACAGCAAGCTTGGAGAAGCACATGCAACATTTTTAACCATCTTCTCCCTTAACTATCAGAATTGTTTTAGACCCTCAGCAGCAGGTAAGCAGCTGGCTGGTATCTGTCTCCTAGTCAGACACTTGAGAAAAAGAAGCCATCAGTAATGAGCACATTGCTTTGTTCCCTGCTCCCACACCATGCATAAACACACCTAAACATCCCCAATGCCTGCTGTCAGCACAGGCAAGAAACCTCTGATACAAGGGAGTTTTCTGCCATACCTCCTCTTCCTACCAGCTGCAGCTTCCAGTAGGATTGCTCTGCACAGGCTGGTGCACACAACAGCTTGGCAATGATATTAATGCTCACAGGGCAACAAAATTGAGATCAGGGTAAAACCAGATCCATCCTTGGGCAGAGAGAAGAGGAGCAACTAGCTATGAAACTGAATGCTTGCACAACAGGGCATGTGATTGAACTGTCAGTTATCTTTTTTCAACTAAAAATTATGCAAAAGTCCAGTGTGTGATGAAGTATTACAACTGATAATCCAATCTGTGTCCTTTAGAGATCTTTTACCCATCTGTCTCCCAAAGGCTGTCCACATGCATGCCAGGAGGCAGTGTGCTGACGGGATTTCATGACCAGCATCAGTCTGTAAATCATATTCAGAATGAGCCAAATGCCACAGGCTGTAGCTGACAGCAGAAAGCATTTCTGAGCAACCCCACCACACTGCTGACAACAGCCCACACATCTGCAAGGTAGGGCAGACTGATTTGAAAACCACCCACCTGCCCTTTGATTCTCCCCAAGTGTCTAGCTGGGTCACTCATCAGCACTAATGCCAATGTCTCTCACTAGAAGGCAAGACACAATTGTTATTAGCTTCTCACCCATGTTTGATAACTCCCTGGAAAATGTTTTCCTGACATGACTGAGGCAAGCCACAACAACAACAAAGTGTTTCACATGTGGCAATATATTCTCTAGCAGCTCACTTTCTGATCAAGGAATTTAAATATGTATTTCATTAGTTAAAGTCAAACTGTAGATGAAATATGATTATCTTATTGGAAAATTGAATGTAACCTTCCACTCAGACTCAGAAGTTAATGTAGTTATTATTTGATGCACTTGATTGCTTTGTTGTCTGGCCATAAATTTCTGATACTGCTCTGCCTCAAATAAAAGCATCACAGAATAAAAACAATTAAAGGCTACAGCATGGCTACTGTGCAGAAATGGGTACAGCACAAGTCTTTTCACCTTCAGATCACTCCAGTGATTGAAAAAGCTTAAGGCTTGAACAGACCATTAGGTCATGGTGTCTGACCTCCTCTAAGTCAGACCCTTAAATTGCACTGTTACCTTTGGACTAAACTCAGCCAGTATTAACTGACTAAGCCACTTTCCAGCCAGGCAGCCATTCTGGATTTCAAGAGAGCAAAACAGTGGAAACCTACTACCCTTGCCCTTTGATAGTTAGTTCCAGAGCTTAATTCCTGCTCTGAGGAACTGCTGCTTTGTTTTCTCATTACAGTTGTATGTTTTCAATTTTCACCCATTTGTTACTGCATCTCTCACCCTAGTTCAGTAAATATGCTTTGCATAGAAGAAAAAGGATAGTTAGCCACTCCAGGGACTTCTGAGAGAACTCAACAGCCTAAGTTCCTCAGGTCCTCCCTAAAAAGTATTTACCTTTTTAAGAATCAGTCTGACCACATTTTACTGTATTGTCCACATGTTTTATAACACAGCTTTAAAAACCTGTACCAATATTTTAGGCTTATTTCTCTTAATGGCTTGATCCAGTACCAATATGCAACGCAAAAAGCAATTAAATACTAACCTACATGTGTCTGATTTGCATGCAGCCATTTCGAGGGTTATTTTGCATTAATGACTGCCCTCCATGCAGACTGTGTTGCCTTACCAGTCTGTCTTCACTGTAACACAGCACCCACAAACATCATTCTATTAGCTATTTACTTGCAGACTGTAAACAGAAATACTGAGTTGTGGCTGTTACTAACAAAACCCCTCAGCTGATAAGGATTCCTTAATCAACAGCTAGAGTGACATCAGTTTGTTAACTCCTATCCTATCAGCTCTGAACAGCTCATTTGTGCAAATCACGAGCACCTGTGAAGTTGGGTACCTCTCGTCCCCTGCACAATTACTTTTTCCAACCCTACTTAACTTGTTTGCCAGCACCTGTTTCCCTTTAAGCCATATTGACTTGCACTAATACATTCCCACCCTGTAATTCTTTATTGAGTGAATCTCATTTCAGTTTAGACATATTTTCCCTGGAACTACTGACAGAGTAGCCAGCCTATGGATGAGCCCTAAACCAATGTGAGCTCCTAGTCCAGCAATAACTCCCATCTGTTTATCTCTTCACATATGCCATGAAGAGGAGAAACATTACTTACAATACAAGGGCAAATTCAATCTAAAACCATACATAAAAAATCAAAGTAAATCTAGAGTAGATATTAAGGGTTCAGGGTTTTTTCACTGTGAAATTTGTAGCAGCTTTTCTAAGCAACAACAAAAAAATCCTTCTGATCCTGTCTTGGGTCTTCAGTTACCCCTACAGTACAAACACACCTTCTCAGGTCATGCATACTCTATTAGCCCCACTGGCTGGGTGTGCAGCCTGAATTCCCCAACAGCCTCCAGGGAATTCATAATCTTGCCCTCTCTGCTAATCCTCCCCTGGCTGGTAATCTTTATTCTGCATGGAAGGAAAAAGCATCTGATCAGAGAAGATGCCCTCAGGTTAGGGGAACAGGTATTGAGCTCCATTAGCAAAACCCCACAGATCAAAGCTATTGACCAGCTGCTGGTAAAGGAGGCTTGCAAAGGCAGATCTAGATTTCCAGCCCTTCAAAAAGGGGATGACAACAATGGAAATAGCACAGGCTGGGAGCACATTCAAGTAACAAGACCTCTTACAAAGACTGCGAGAGTTTAAAAGATTCTCCAACTATTCCTCTCTGGTTTCATCCATTACTGGAAAGTAGGAATACATCATGACAATTATCTGTTTTCAGATAATAAACATGCTAATTCAAAGGACAAAACCTAGTCCTATTGCTGCCTATAATGCTACAAGCTATGAGGAGTCACAATAAAATGCCACATCCAACACAAATGTACAAAGCAAGGCAGTAGAAACTATAGAAAGTGACTCTTCTCCATATTTCAGAGCAGAAAATTATAGCTGGTCATGGACTTTGAACATTTACAGAATACTACCCATGCTTTACCATTTTCCTCTAATTTTATAGTCAGTGCAGTACCTTGGGGCTATCCACATCTAGTAGAGATCAGCTAGGCAGAGCATGCTGGAGAAAGTGTTTTTCATCCTTCCTGGCTCTTAAAAACCCTCCGAAACAATCAGTGCCAATTGTTACGTGATGCTTTAATGGTGCTCAGGTGTGCAACCACACTGCATGTTTTGAAAGCAAAGTCACTGCAGCAGAGCAGTGTTTTGTAGCCAGAAATAAAGTACCATACAGGCAATAATGGAAGCATTATGGACCCTGAAGTATGGAAGTTGCAGCATTTGAAAGCCAACAAAAATATAACCATGCTGGGACTCACCCAAAGCTGTGAGGTAACTGATAATGCGTGTTTTCCTCAGTCCTTCCCCCAAACAATCCACACACGCTATGCTGTGAAAATATATCAATTGCTTGATTTACAGCATCGTAACTGATCTGCTTCCAAATCCCCTGCCATGGGCAGGAACACCTGCCACTCGACCAGGTGGCTCAAAGCCCCTTCTAAGCTGGCCTTGAACACTTCCAGGGATGGGACATCCACAACTTCTCTGGGCAACCTGTGCCAGTGTCTCACCACCCTCACAGTAAGGGATTTCTTCCTAATACTTAACCTAAGCCTGCTCTCTTGCAATTTAAAGCCATTACCCCTCATCCTGTCACTCCATGCCCTTGCAAAGCCAGTCTCCAGCCTTCCTGCAGGCTCCCTTTAGACACTGGAAGGTGTTATAAGATCTCCAGGCTGTACACCCCAACTCTCCCAGCCTGTCTCCATATCAGTCGTGCTCCACCCCTCTGATCATCTTAGTGGCTCCCTTTGGACTCGCTCCAGCATGTCTGTATCTCTCATGTTGGGGGCCCCAGGACTGCACACAGTATTCCAGGTGGGGTCTCACCAGAGCGGAGCAGAGGGGCAGAATCCCCTCCCTCACCCTACTGGCCACGTTGCTTTGGATGCAGCCCAGGATGCAATTGGCTTTCTGGGCTGTGAGCACATTGCCCGGTCATATTGAGCTTCTTGTCCATGAACACCCCCAAGTCCTGCTCCTCAGGGCTGCTCTCAATGCATTCTCTGCCCAGCCTGTGTTTGTGCTTGGGATTGCCTCAGCCCACATGCAGCATCTTGGCCTGGGCCTTGCTGAGCTTCATGAAGCTCACAGTTCACACAGCCCTGCCTCTGAAGCCTGTCAAGGTGTCTCTGGGTGGCAACCCTTCCCTCAAAAGTCAGAGCTTCAAGTTTAAAGGATTGCAACAAAATGAATGCTGTGCACTCACTATGAACCCAGGCTGATCGCCTATTTTTCAGCCTAATGTTTTTAGTCTGGTGAACTTTTTTACTTTGCTTTTGGATTATCTTTTGCAGTGAATAACAAAGTTAGACTAGTGACTACCACAAAGAATAAAAACATCGTTTCATAGAGAAGTCATTTATCATGTGTAAAGCAAAGTCCCTAAGCCTTAAACAAAAAAAAGGAAATGGATTTGCATGGGTGTTGTCCTCCTAACAGATTACTTGCATTGTTTTCAGGTTTCTTCATAGAAATCCTTTTTTTTCTAGATAAATGCAACTTATTGTACTAAGATATTTTTTTAAAAAATTGTAAAATTACCAAGACCTCATTATTCCCAAGTTCAGTCCTACATCATACTTAAAAACATATTACATATTGTTTTGAATCATCCTACGAGGCCCTCTGGTAATTTTTACTCCCTTACTCTGAGCTTAGTTCTCTTTTTGTCATTTTTAGCTTTGCTGGAGGGAAAACTCTGGTACCAGGGGTCTGTTAGTTGAAGTCAAGAAGTACAACCTAAGCTCCGCATGTGGGAAACAACCTTTGGAGCCTGCTCTGAGTACAGCTAAAGGCTTACAAATCTACAGAGCCCAGAGGCCAATTAATTTGTTCTTCTGTGCTCGCTACGGAGGAGCAGAGTTTAATCACAAAACAAAACTGGGAATGTGCCGGTCTTTGGCAAGCGCTAAGGACTCAACGCGGGTTATGCGCGCTTAGCTCTCCATCTAGTGGGGAGCTCCTGGCTTTGGCTCCCGGCCGAAGCAGGACGGATAGCCGGGCCGGCGGGGGAATGGGCTCGGGGGGTTAGCACTGCTCTGCACACACGGCTGTTGAGGAAACTGCCCTGTCTGACCACCCAGGGCCCGCTCTGGCAGTCACGCTCCACCTCCCCGGGCTGTCACTGCTGGGACCCAAGTCCCTGGGAAGTGGGCGTTTCCAGTGACCCGGTGGGTGCCCCGCTTGACTCCCCACACTCCCACAGTCAGACAGGTTCCCCTCACTGGCTGGACCCCAGCTTTCCCGCAGCAGAGTCCCACTCATCTGGATCCTTAAAGTAATTTATTGGTGGTGCAGCAACACCGTAGCAGCTTGAGTTGTGCTTCTGGCAAGCAAACTTGAACAAAGGATGCTCTGGACTCTTACACCTTCACAGTCTGCATGCCCATTCCAGTCTGGGGTCTTCTCTCTGTTCACCAGCTCCTGCTGAGCCTCAGGGTGATCAGTCATTCCTTGGCACGGTCACAGCCCCTTACTGGGGGCTCCTGACATGCCCTCTGCCCAGGGCACAGCCCGTAGCTGCACCCCAATCCACCTGCAACGTGTATTCCTCATCATCCCTCTGTTTCAATTGAGCACACCTGCTGATTTACTTTAAGGAAAAAGAAATAAAAAGTTTCAAGGTATTTAACCGCTGCCCCTACAAGAAACAAACGTAACAGAATTAAGGCTAACGATTGCCATGGAGTGGCAATGATTATCAATACAAAATGATGAAGGAGTCTCTCAAGTCACTTGTTGATCAACTGGTTGATCATTTAACTACTCATCTAATGTGAGAATGGTGGATCCAGTTCTCCTTACCTAAAACTGCAACTGCAGAATAAGAACACAGTAAGACAGCATACAGCCCCTCCCATTTATGTTCCTATTTTGATTTTTGTGAGAAAATGTTCATTAACGTTTCCATGTCCAGGTTGTGTATCGTGTACCTGTGTCTCTGGTGGGCTGGGCTGACACCACTGAGCATACTTTCTCCACTCTTCACACTCTTTGCATATACATAACATAATGGACCAGGTGTTCAGAGCCATTCCCTTTATCAGTTTCTGTAATGCCTTGATGTGGGTTGGGCAATGGAGTACAGCAATTTCTGAAGGTAATTGTACTTACTGTAATAAATTAGATCTTCCCTGCTGATGTGAAAATTACACACTCTTTCCATAGCATTCCTGTTTCATGACATACCCCAAATGCTGTATGTGTCAAGGCTAGAAGTTCTGTTCCTTGTGTGTTCATCCTTGCTGGAAGTGGCTCTGCTTCCCTCACCTGTTCCTGGCTTACCACAGCATTCCCAGGCTAGATCTGGGTTGTCCGGAGCCATCAGATAATTCAGTCTGTGGCTTACTTGAAATATGCATCACCAAAGGTCATGGCTTTGAGGATAGAGTTTGGCCACTTTGGGTCTGTCTTTTCACAAACGGTTCAGTAGAATTGTTTATTGCTTTCCAAAAGTCAATTCTGGCTCACAGGGAGGAAAGATTCCCACAAAGCAGCTGTGAACACATACTGGTAATGGCTTTTTAGAACTGGATTCTCCTTTAAGTACCAGATTGAAGCAGCAAATTACCTGAATGGGAATATATATGGATCGCATACATGGCACACCTCCATCTGCAAAGGGCACGCTCCAGAAGAGCTATGTGCAGAAGTCAGAGCACAAGCAAAAAGAAAAACAAGAGGCTCCGAACTAATAGTGACTATGTCAGCGTTTCTCTTCCAGGGAGAGAAAATTCTCAGCCAGTACCACTTTGAACAAGTAATTTCCCTTGAAAATAGGTGGTCAAAATACCCTTCAGCCTACTCTCACCATTTATGTCATTACTTTGCTTTTACTTTTATGATGCTGTTGTACTAAGATGTGCAGTAATTGCATAGCAAAGAACAACATTATAATTGGGTCTATACTCACTTGAAACTTTCTTACTGAGCAGTAGTAGTAGCAACACACCTTGAAACAAGACACTTCTTCACAAACATGGACAAGTGTAAGTACAGCAAGTGTGCATGCTGCTCGATCCTGTTTGAAGATTTTGATTTAACAGCAACTAGTTTCTGCAGTGCGTGACATCCTGAAACTTATTAATTCCTTTCTTCTGGGATGTTTGCCTCATCAGCCAACTTGGTTTTGTTTCTCTAAGCAGTTAAAGGACTGAAAAATAGGATGGATCTAAGGTATGCAGCTAGATATGCAATTGAGTGGATGGAGTTTCCAAAAAAATGGAGATAACCAAGCATAAAAGCCTCTGAAGACCCAAATATTTGTCATGTCTTTTAAATGAGTGTATCTGGCAAAGCATAAGGATGGGTAGAGAGTGCACAACTCCAGACTGATAAACATCAGAAGGGCCACTTTCATATTTCATTGCTGTGCATAAGCATTTCAAGTTAGTCCTGCTTATCACGACACCTTGATTTGTGTTCTATAAGCAAAGAAGGAAAAAAAATATGGTTTTCATTCAACCTTTTCAGGGGCTGAAAATGCAATTACAAAAATTTGATTTACTTCAAGTCACTGTTTAAGAAAAAAAAAGGAAAACAAAACCAAAAAAACCCAAAAACACAGGTCCTTACAACACTTAAACCAAGTGGCCTATCTCAGCCTTTATTAGAATAATTACAACTAAAAGAAACATGGTGCTTCTATTTTCACAGCAGGACACGCATCATAGGAAGTAATGGTCTACAAAGCTATAGCAATACAGTGGGAAAAAAATTAAATAAACCAAACCCAAAGCTTGCTGCAGATATTACAGCTTCTTTTAAATGGAAACCACAGCTTTCAGGACAAGCAGAGTGCAACACAGAGGCAACAAGAGCATCAACCTAAGCTCAGAAAACTGGGGGCCTGTCACACCAAACATGGTATCAGCTAACTGTGTCCTAAGCCATAGTGAAAGCAGAAGATGGGGAAGTGAAGAAGGCTGGCTTGCTTGTTTCCCAGTCCTGCTCCGCTCCCCCTGCCGGCACAGCAGGCAGGCGGCTGCCTCCATTCACTCGGACAGCGGGGCACGGTCACTGAGCCATCTGGGCCTCCATGGCCTGCGCTGTCCATTCTGGGGCTGTCTGACTGATCTTCTCCAGCAAGTTGTTCACTTGGAAACACAGGGACTGAATCTGCTTGTCCCAAGTTGGCAAAGCTTCACGAGCTGAAAAGAATAAACAACCCACACTAAACAAAGTAAGTCTTAGCAGTTCCCTTGCCTTATCAACTGCAACCTTTCCTTCTGCCACTGCCCTCACCTAACTCACACATGAAGCCTTCCTTGCAGTGACGTCAGGATCTCTTCTGTACTCAAAAGCTACAATTATTTTGCCTGCCTATTACAAGCCTAAATCCTGCATTGCAGCAGATTGGAACAAGAACTTCCTGGTGAACCGGTTCCTAGGAGACTGATGGGATAAATTCACACTTTCCTGTGGGTAAGAGGATGCAGAGCAGGGAGTGGGTGAAGTGTCAAAGGTTGTCCCTTTTGGCCAACTCTGCCACCTGCTGGCCACAGCAGGATGAGCAAGCTCACTTCAGGCAAAAGGCAATAATAAACTTAATTTCCTTATCCTGGCAGGAACCACCTCGAAAAGCTTACTCTTAAAGGTGCTAAAAAAATAAGTTACACTGTGGTTGAACTTACTCTCAAAGTGAACAATTCCATCAATCTGATCAATAAATCCGTTCATGCGACCCTCAGTTATCATCTGAGAAGCGATCTTTTCTGCCTGGAATAACAGGGAAAGATGTCAGAAACTTCGCTCGTTCTCAAAGAAGTTAGAAATTATTCAGACTTAACAGTCTTATGGGTTTTTAACCAGGTCCACACACAAGGGGGAAGGAACCTACAGACAGCACTCATTAGGAGATGATTAGACCAACTATCAGTGGCATCTAACTCCACTGTTGTTCATTCCACATTGTGTACCTCCCATTCTCATAAGATATGCCAGACATTTAACCTTCCTCGTAATACGGAACATTTAATTATTCCCTAAAATTTAACTGATTTTCCTAATATTTACCACAGATATTTTATCATGCCATTCATGCTCTGTGTTTAAAAAAAAAAAAAAGGTACAAAAAGGGTACCTTGGCTGCAGGGATCTCTAGTAATGCTCCAAGCTCTTCAAAGGTAATGTTGTTGTACAGTTTGCTTGCAGACAGTAAGTTGTGTTCAATAACAGCTCTGTCTAGAATACTGGAACCTTTAGAGTTAGATGAGAAAAAAACCCCAAAACATTACTATAAGATTGAAATACTGGTTTATACAGCAGAGCAAATGAAAAAACGCTTCTCTTTTTTTTTTCTGAAGTGTTACATGTGCAGAAGGTCTAGATGCATCTGCCTTGCATCCCTGTTAAGCTGCGCAGAGACAGTGGACAAAAACAAATGGATGGCACATGGCTGATTTTAAAACAGATAAATCCTTTATTTAATTCCTAGAGTAAGCAAGTGGAGCCCTTGCTACAAGACTTAAAGTCTGAATGGAGGGGGTTTGACCTCCCGTGATCCTAGCTTGACAAATGGGAAGACCATTGGGGGTTTTCTTATTATTCATTATGGCTCTTAGGGGTACAATTGACCTCTCTCTTACTGTGCTTGTGATAAACCCTTATCTGATGTCTCTCTTCTTGACTGAACAGTTTTCAACAGCATAACTCATTTGCCCCTTAACCTCTAGCTGAAGATAAGCACATTATTAAATACCAACTAACCTGCATTCTTTAAGGACAAACAGTACAGGCTATAAATAAACAACAAAGTGAGCCAAAGGAAGGAATGCAGCATATTGTTAGCAAGTACCTTTAACCCAGTTTTCACTTCTGCAATTACATGGTTATTTATTTTTCCTTAATCAACAATTATTTTTCATTAGAAAGATTTTCTTGATTCAGAGGTATTTCATGCTTATGTATTTTTCCACTTTGATATTCTTCCAATCTAGAAAACTGAGACCAGTGTGTTTAGGATTCCAGTGAAGTCACTACTTGACATTTTTTCTGACTGTTCAGAGGTTCCAGACTTAATGTCACATCAGTGGAGACATGTGTGAGGTCCAAGCCATCCCCTCACTATGTCACCTTCCTGCCAAGTCAGGTAGCAGTTCAAATAAATATATCATCAGTACAGACCATTGATGGCCTACATCCATGTCCTGGGTTTCGAGGCACCCTATTCGTAACAGTGCCTTAGAAGCTCACGAGGACAGAGACTCACTCAGAAGTACTGGGAGGTTGTTAGCGAAGAGGACTGTGCATGGACAGGGAAAGAAAATCTGACAAGTTATCTTCCAGAAGAGTATTTCAAAGCCTTAATGGCAAATCAGGAAGACGAACTGTATCTAAGAGGCTTTACTATCTAACTATACATGCTGAAAAATGTTTTTTAAATAGTAATATAAGCAATAATAAATTATTTTCCATGACATTTCTTGACTGATTTGGGAAGTCTAACTCCCATGGATGAACACCTAGCATTACAATGTTTTAGAGAAGTGTGTACCATCAGCTGTAGTTGCTTTCTGGTGAGGCATTAGCATAGCTGCAAACTCTTGCAGTTGATTTCCACGGATAATTCTGTCGAGATACATTTTCTCCAAGATCCCATAGGCTGCAAGCTGCTGGCATCTCTCATCCTTGAAGAGAGTCGCAAGCATGCGGGAACGCTGTTGCCCTAGGAAAGTCAAAAGGAATTCTCATAAATGACCACCAAACCACCAAATACTTAGAGGTAAACAGCAGGAAGCTACCATCTTTGTTTCCCCAACACAAGCAAATAACAGCCAATCAAGCTCTACTGAAGAAGGAATTTGGTTGTGTTCGGTTCAAAAGCGAAGACACTGAACTAATCCAACTCTGAGCTAACAGTTTGCCAACAGGTAATCCTGACACCGTGTTCACAATTTTGGATTCCTCACCGAATCTTAGTGACAAGATACCTCCCCATGAGTAATACACAAGCTGACTTGCTTCAGGGGAAATACCTTTTACACAAAAATGTAAGGTGTATTTTACCTGCTGATGCCAAAATAGTACAGTGCAAAGCATGTTTCAATGCCTCCAGCCGCTCAGTTTCATGGACTATGCTCTTGTAGGACAGCTCATTGTACCTTTGGGCAGCCTCAATGAACTTTCTTCTGTAGTCGAGTACTCGAGCATAGCAAACCTAGAAAGGAAGGGTATCTCAGAAACAGAAAAGCAGCAGAGGTGGCTGCATAATACAGGTGTGTAAAAATTGCACACTATCAAGTGATAGCTTCCATCAATATTGCTCTTCTGCTTCCTAGGGAAATATGTGTCTTCAAAGAATTAGCTTGACTTAAAAGTCCATGATAAAGTATCAGGAAAATCAATTGAAAGGGCATTTCCCACCACTGTTCACATGTTAAACACTGCAAATGTCTAAAGGCCAAGTATTGAGCCTAAGTAAATGAAATATTGTACAGCTGATACTGTACTCGTGTGAGTTTCCCCTTCACTACTGACACTGACAGCTACCACTTAGGCAGCCATTTATGTTTCAAGTGTTTGCTTTTCCCCTTCAGCATGGTAACACCACCTGATATTTTTTCCTTCCTTTGTGCTTTTCTAAGATTCACAGAAAATATTTACACTTTCAACTGAGTGCACACTTCAAAATGTAATATGGGATGAGGTAAAAAGGAAAGAGAAAACCGACAAACCAAAACCACCAGATGCTGAGTGGCATCTGTTCATGGCACATCTGCTTTGTGTCACAGAATTTTAAACACCACCACACTTGACCAATTCTGTTACACTGTAGTCATCACTGCTCATCAGCTACTAAATGGTTTCAGAAATTTGTGTATGAACTACATACACAGTAAACCCACAAAAAAGCAGGAACGTCAGCAGTTAATTTACTGCTTAAGACTTTAAGCTACTTTTATGTATGAGACTTATTATTTAATTACTGGGGGGTGGGAGGACTTCTACTGTCTCTAATATTGGATGCAATGTTTTTCCCTCTCAGATTTAGAGACAAAGGTAGAGGCAATATTTTCAACGATATTTCAGATGTTTTTTAGCCTAGTTTTTATTTTCCAGCAGTAAAGCTGGCATTTAAGGAACCATTACAAACTTATCTCCAAACGGTAAGGAATGAGTTGTTTAATTATTGCTAAGATGTGTCTCAAGCTCTCACAGCCATATAGGTTTTCCCTTTGTCTCTTCTCATGATGAAAGTTTTAGTGGCAGTGCATTAAAACATCTCCACATGGAATTGTCTCCCTGTAGAAAGAGAAAGCAATAAAGCAGGTTAGGCAACCTTATAATGGATTTGCAGCTGTTCATTAGTTGATTCATTCTGAAGCAGGGAAGCTCGATTGATGTAAGCTTCTGCTTGAACTGGGTCATCATCCTCCAGATACAGCCTGGCAATTTTCAGGTAGGTCTCCAGTTTATAATCTACATTGTACTGCCTGTAGGGAAAGAGACAAGCAAGTGCTCAGAGTTGCTCCAGAACTACCCTTGCTCTTAACTGCTCTAAACATTTACTACAATTCCTAAACACTTGGCAACACTTGCTTTACCCTGCTTTCTTCTTCCCTACTACCAAAATAGTGCTTTCTGTACAGAGTAAGGAAATTTCAGATGAATGCCAATACAGAACTGGCTCCTGCAAACACCAGTAGAAATAATGCTGTCCACCAAGACACAAATTTACACTCTCAATCTGTTTTCTGTGGACTGGAACTTAACCTGAGTTAAGAAGCAACCTTGCAGTGCAACAAATAGGTGCTAAATAGGCAAAACCTACAGCAATTCCTTCTATGTGCAAACTGAGAAAGGGGAAAGGACTGCCAGAGAAAAGTAACAGCAAGGGTTCTAGACCTAAAAAACCCAAACAAACAAACCAAACCCCACTTGAAAAACACACACAAGAGTCCCCCCAACTGCATTTGTTAATATCCAATTTCAAATTATGTCTTAATTTTGAACTGAGAAGGTGGACACATGGAAAAACTGACACCTTTCAAGAAGCTTTCAATAACCTTAGAAACATTTTTGCAAAATACTATTAGAAAGACTTGTTTATTAACAAGACTAATTAACAGTGGGTAACCTCTGGTGCAGCAGACCCCAAAATTCTCACTTGCTGATCTAGCACAGAGAGTACAGGTACAGATAACACCACAGAACTGGGTGTAGCATACTTTTGCCCTGTTTCCAAAGGGATCCCCACCAACACTTGTGCTGCGTTTCTCCAGTCTTCTTCTTTCTCATAGATTGATGCAAGATGTTGCCTTATTGAAGCCACCTGAAGAACAATAAAATTAACAGCAAAAGTAGCCACCATTTATAAAGCTTTTAAAAAGATGAAACAAATCTTTCAAGAACTGGAGCACCAAGAGTCACAAGCCACTTTTTGCAGTTACACCTCAGCTCATGCCTGTGAGGTATGAATGAGGTGAACTGTGATTAGATCCTAATGCAGAAACTTCTACTTTGGAGAGCAGCTGTCAGCAGGTAAAATATCAATGCTTACAACCCAGGTTTTTAGGCGGAAGTGTAGGTAAAAAAAAAGAAATCATCTGATGTATAAATCACCTAATGTATTGGATCTAACTTATCCATAATAACAATGACATATATGCAGGCATGTTCAGCTCAGAGTAAAAGCTGCTTAAAAAGACAAAAGATAAGCAAATAAAAACATGGCAGAAACTGCCTTGAATTTCTTCTCCAATACTAGATCCTAAAGGCTATTTATATAAGCAACTTCTCTAAGAACTCTCAGATGATACTGCACATTCATACAACACAACACAAAACTGAACTGAAAAAGCAGAGCAGCACGTTCAGTAGTTAAGCAGAATTGGATTTGAAGAAAACATTTTTTCTTGATAAAATTATTATAGCTAAAATAAACATATGGAGAAAATTTATTTATTTTCAAACAGAAACTATTTGTCAAGGTGCAGGCTCTTCACACCACCTGCCTGTTCCACTACTGGGGTAAAAGGCAATACAATGAGTAGCAGTCTGTCTCTCCAGAGCACCTCCAGCAGCTCAAGGACTGTTTCATTGTAACAAGCCAATTTCTGGTAGCAGAGGAACTACCTGCCCATCATCATGATAAAGTGACAGTCGGTAATCTTTGCACAGTCCTAAGTGCTCTCAGCATTTAGCTCAAGTTTTCCACGTACAGAACTGCAAAACTGGACTCTAAGTAGGAATATCTGTTTTGAACAGCTTTTTGAAAGGTTTGAAATAGTCAGCAGACAAGGAAGGGACAAATCAAAGCCAAACCCGCTCTCATCATTGATCTCTCACCTGTTCTTCAAATGAAATAACTCTGGGCTGTATCTTTTCCAAGGTGAAGTGGTAAATTTCTTTGGCTGTGCTGTCAGGGAGACTTGGAAGATGGGTACAGAAATCTGTCAGCAGCTGCCGTGAGATCACCAGACTGACATTCTCATTCACCACTGGTTCAGAGATGCAAAGAAGAAAAGCACAGAATGGATGCAGGATATTTGTCAGTGCCTTCACTACAGGTGATAATTTGCTTTTATATTAAATTTTAATATTTCAATTTTAAAAACTCTATACAAGTGAAGGGGATTTTTTTTTATAAAGGTGGGTTTTTCTTTTCTTTCAGAAACTGTTTACACTAGAGGTCACCAGAGTTCTAACCCCTGACAGATAATAAATGAATTTTTCACCTTGATTTATAGTTCTCAGTTGCTGAAATATCTTGGACAAAATAACCTGTTTGAGCTAAACCTCACTAAGCTTATTCTCAGCTTTAAAAACATTATAACAGATATGATTAACAGAGATGTTCAATAAGCCAAACACCCCAGTACAACATAAAAAAAAGGCCCTAACAATTTCTTGGCAGTTTTACAAATGGGTGAAGAAGAAGGCTGTCAGTTTAAATACCACTTGGCATCCAGCACCAACTTCAGCACTCAACAGAGACTGCTTTGCTTTCACCTTCCAGTGCTGACAGGTTGGAAAGCTGTTAATAAGTACAAACCTCGCAAACCATTCCCTCTTCACTTCTGAATGCGGTGATGAGGGTTCCTCTTCCTGTTGTGTCTGAGTTCCAACGGGAACAAAATATGCTGCATTTACACAGCCTCACGTAGAGCTAACAAACACACAACCCCACACACCTCTGGCCTTCACTCAGTGTACAACCACTTATACCAGATGCACTTACTTGCTTCTACAAAAGCTTTCAGAGCTTCAAGCTGTTCTGCACCCGACAGCTGAATGGCTTTTTCCAAGATTTGACGGTACCTGTCCATAAATAATTTTAAAAAAAGGTTAAAAATCACACATTTTTGTGCTAAGAACCTCTGTCTCTCTGCTTACTTTTCATGTCAGAACCCTATTTTTGCTCATATTTTCTATACTTTAAGGTGGAAATTCTCCAAATAGTTTGTTCTCAAGTGTTATGAACATTCACCTGGAATTGGTGCCTGGCTCTTCTTAAATCCCAGGACTAGATTCTCAGATAACAGAGCTCATAATTTTGATATCTAAAAATATATGTGCAATTTTGGAAGTTTAAAATACTCATATGCTCAGGATAATGCATAGAAAAAGTAATGAAAACTGTATTGCTCATAGATTCAGATTAATCAAGGTAGTAAAGAGTTCAAAATGCCACATTCAATGTGACTGAGAAATAGTGTGATAAATACTATGTTACAGCCACTTGACATGAAGACAGGTGTACGCTATGTGCTTTCAAGTGTTTATTCCTGCAAAAAATAGCAATTTCTCTTTTCTTGTTTCAGCAAGCTAATGAAACTTTGCCCCAGTGTGTGCGATTCTGATGAAGTACTACATCCGCGTTGAAGCTACATTTTGAGGGGAAAATTTCTAAGGTTTTACATGAAAATCCTAAACGTGAGACAGCCTCCCTAAAACACAAGCAACTGGACAAGGAGTCAAAGAATTCCAGGTGACAGATCCGCATATGACTGCACTCTCGAAGGAGTGAAAACCTACGCGACACATGGCTCCACGAGAAGCTCAACCCCTGAGGGCTGCCGTCCAAAACACACACCTAACGAAAGTGATAATAATTATTAATAACAAGACAGTCGCTGATATATCCACGGCAGCAGAGGAAAAACAAACTGCCCGGCCTCTCGCTGTGGCATAGCCCAGGGGCAGCAGCCGAGCCCTGAGGGGCACCGGGCGGACACGCGGGAGCCCGTGAACGAAAAAGTTACACAACTATGAAGTGAAACCTTTCTGCCTCCTTTTTATTAGAAGAAACGCGGCCGCTGGGCATGACCCGCCCTCCCAGCCCGCGGCGCCCCCTCACCCCGCGGGCGCCTCGCACCCCTGGCCCCAGCGCGGGGAGGCGGCGGCGGCGCCCCGCAACTCACTTTCCCGCCAGGTCCTTGTGGGAGCCGCTGGAGTTCATCAGCTGCGCCAGGTCCTGCCTCACCGCGCCCGCCGCCATCTTGGGAGCCGCCTCCTCCCACCATGGAGCCGCGCGCGCTGGCGGGAGGGGGTGGGGGTGCGTGTCACGTGACGGGGAGCGCGCGCGGGCAGCGGGAGGGGGCGCGGGCGGGTCGGCCCCGCGAGCGCGCGGGGGGAACCCCACGGAGCTGTCCCACGGGATCTCAGCCCCGCGTGGGAAAAGGCCGGAGCCGCCGCCGCCGCCG
>VWPU01001749.1:0-76646 GCA_013398955.1 Callaeas wilsoni | reverse complement strand
ATGTCCAGTACATAAACTGGGGAAAGTTGGCTGAGAGGGGCTGATCACTGCTCAAGGACTGGATGGGCTTTGGTCAGCAAGTGGTGAGTAGCTGTATTGGGAGTTAGTTATCTATTCTTGTTATTGTTGTTATTATAATATTTCAGTTTGCTTCCATTATTAAACTGTTCTTATGTCAACCCACTAGGGATTTTTTATTTTCTTTCTGATTCTTCTCCCCATCTGTCTGGAAGGGGGCAGGCAGTAAGCAAGTGTCTGCATGGCGCTTTGTTGTCAGCTGAGGTTAAACCATGACATCCCCAACGCTGAGAGATGCCAGTTTGGGCTGAACAGCTCATTCCTCCTCAGCTAGTTTTGTGGCACTGTGTCATAGCCCCTGTACAGGGGGTCTTTTAAGAAGATCACAATTAATGGAGTTTGATTTCAAAAAGGCAATTCCCTGCCAATTTTGGTCTCTACCAAATAGGAATAATTTATAAGTAGGTCCCTTAGAAAAGGCTGGGACTTAGCATGCATTTTATTCTTCAAAAACTTGCAATTCTGGAATTGAGGGATGCCCATTCCCACACAGCTGTAGCCATGTCACATTCTCCTATTGCTTCTAATTTGTCCAAAGCATTTCTAAATATTCTGGGAAAAGCACTGCCACTGTTTTGAACCAGGAGGTGCTAATTCATTGTGATCCCAGTAAGCAAGGCACTCAAACTTCATAAATTATCACCTAAAATGCCTTTCATTACAGCTAATATGACAAAAAGGAGAGCATGGATAATCTTACCTGCCTCAAGTGGGACCCCTGAGCTGTACCTTATTCAATGGGTCTCCAAGCACACCATCTTGATGGACATCCATAGAAAGGTTACCCCACTTTGGTGTTTCGAGCTTTGACAGGATTTTCTCAAATCCTACTCATCAGTCCTACTACCAAACAAAAAGCACTTTTACACAAGAATGTGTGGCTTCACTTTTAAAGACAAGAAATATGGGGGTATAATTGCCTGATGACTGTGACCACCAGCAGAGAGAAGGGAGTGTTTTCCTCCTCACCACTACCAAATGGTAAAGAGGTTCCTTTCACAGTGTGGGGGCTTTGTCACTTCTGCCCTAAAGTATTTAGCTCAGTCTATGTATCATACCAGAAGGGAGATGCTGAACCCTTGGCTCTGACATCCATGCCCCTGAGCTGTCCCTCTCAGACAAAGCAGAACCTGTCTCCTTTTGACCCTACATAACCAGAACTCCACAGAGCCCTGTTCAAGAGCCTGTTCCACCACACCACTAGCCACATGGTCAGCAGTCAGCCCTGTAGTGCCTGGGAGGACACAGACTCCGCCCCAAATCATGGATGAGCATCTTCTGGCATGGATTTGCTTCATCTCCACCTACTTTGGGGAGCATGGACATGCCTTTCATCTCCTTTCTGTTCCACAATGCTGCTCTCAGACTTCAAAAATATGAGGAGAAGGAAGCTGATCAAGCCCCGCACTTTTGACACCATATCAGAAGTAGCACAAGGCCTTTTTATGTTAGAAATAAGGTGATATCAGCTTTTCATGACTCATCTTGACACCAAGGTTGTGTTTTCATGCTCTGAGTAGCTTCAAATGAAACTATCATTAAGCATTATTCTGTTGAATTAGAATTCAAGTGTGTGCAGAAATAACCAGCAATATCTAATACCTGCCACAAAGTTTCCACAGAACATTAAACTCTTTCTCAGATTGATGCTGAACTCTACCAGCCCTTGAAATCTCAAATAACTTGGGAGAAATAAAAGCACTTCTAATGAAGAACCAAAAACTGTCTCAGGCAGTAGAATGGGACGTGAGCTTTAAATACTTCATGTCTTGCTATGGGAGAAGCCGAAGACTTGGACCTGTCTCCATGTAGGCACCAGAGCCAACCAGACCTCTCTGAGTCATTGCTGGATGTAAAAATGCTCATTGTGACATGCTCTGGCCTGTTTATTTATGCCGAGATAGTAGAAATAATGAAAAGAAGGGTGCTTTTTCGGTACAAGTGGGATTATGGGAACTGCAGAGAGAAAATCTTGGAACCATTCTGCCTGCCATGGTGAAATACCAAATTGTCAATGACAAATAGCAATGGCAAACCCACCACAATATTCCAAAGGGGAGATGGGAAGGACCAGTGTTCTGTCCACAGCAAATGAACGGAAAATAATGATCACTGAATACAAAGAACAGAATAAAGAAGATGCTGAAATGATGATAATACAAATCACATGGCTTTGTTAACAGAGAACAACAATGGCAAAGGAAAGTGCTGACAATTGAGCTTAAATTTGAGACTGTAGCTGGAATGGATAACACTTAATTAAGTATTTGTAATTGATGGAGCATCCAATTTTTCCTACTTAGACCGCCAAAGAAGTCGGCAGGTTTTTGGAAGGATGTATCTCCTACCAAGGCACTTGAATTAAAAAGCTGCTTCATTTCCAAAAACATTCCATAGGTCATAGCACCCACTGAAAGAGAAGATGAACCAAGTGTTTCTCTGAGTAAAATCCAAAGTCAACAAGACTGTCTCTGAAAATCCAAAGGAATGACAAGCGTGAATGAGATATAGGACATATTAAGCTCCTTTTGGATGTTTCTAAATTCAAAGGCTTTTGAATATGGGGTATTTATAGACCTGTATAAACCTTGAGGAAGAGGCCAAATGCAGCCTTCAGATCTGGATCAGAGATAGTAAAATAAGGAATTTAAAACAGGACCATTAGAGTTCTATCTGGTGCAGCTAAGAAACATTTAATAGTTTCATATAGAAGACATGAGCTCTACATTAAAAAATTTCTTTGCCATCGGGCCAGGAAAACATTTTTCATAAATTATTTGTTGTCTTGGTTTGAAAGACAGGTGTCTGCTAAGGAAGGCAGGAGCCTCCCTTGGAATGGAAAATATTACCCCCTTCCCTCCGAATTGTTATAATTTTGAAATTAAGGGGCTTTCAGGAAAAGATATGAGAAAAAGAATAACAGTTCTTTACTAGTATGTGTAAAAGGCAAACAAACAACAACAGTGGCAGCAGCAACAAAACCAGAAACCCAGTAATGGCCTTCTCTCAGTTGTCAGACACTTTCCCCTTTGGTGCAGTTACGGTCATAGCCGGCAGGGGTGCTGTTGGCTCCTGGCTGGGCAGGGCAGGTGCGATGGTTCCCCTGCAGCTGCAGGGGGCACTGCGGTGCGAGTTTCAGCCATCTCTCTCCACGCGGTAATGACGGCTGCAGCCAGCAAAAAGGGATGAAGAAAAGCCTTCCTTATGAACTCACAGGAAGAGCCGATCCTGGTGCCCCCTCTGGATAGCAAAAGGAGCTGTAGCAGGAACCTTGGAGTAGCAAGCTGGGAAGGCAGGGATGAGCAAAGTCCCGGAGTGGTAGATGAGATGTATCAGAAACTCAGCAGCTGTAGCTGGAATTGCGGGGCTTCCTGGCAGGGCAGGGGGTGAGAGCTACAGCATAGCAAAGAAACCTCGGAGCAGTGGCAGAGAAAAGGTGAGGGCTGGGCAGTGGTTGCCCAGCTCCCAAACACAGCTGAGAGAGAGGCCCCCTTGAAGGGGGACGGGGCTCGGGGATCCTGGGATTTTTCCTGAGGCACCCCAGCAGATTGTGAATGGTCATTTGCTTGGTGAGGTCATGTGCTAATAAGGTCCCGGTGCAACGGCCGCTCTTATGAGCAGAGCTGTACTCACGGTAGAAGGCAGCAGAAGACAGAACCCTGCAGTGGTGGTGAATTCTTCCCACAGCGACTGCAGCCTCCTTGCCCTCTGAATGCTAAGAGAGCAAGAAAGAGCTAGCAGTTGCCCCAGCCGCTTTTTTCCCAGCCCAATTCTCAAAGTATCTCTGCCCTTCTGAGAGAAACCTTCAGATAAGAAGAGTGCAGCCAAGTGCCTTCCTCCCCTGAGGTTGGCAACTTCTTTTGTCTCTCTTAAGTACCCGGTTGTTATTGTCTCCTAGCAACACATATGGAGGAAAATTCCCTGAGAGAAAGAAACAAAAGGAAGAATCCTAATCCTAACATTCGTGTATATGTAACAGCCTAGGAACAGCAGTACAGACTAGATAATAATCCTGAGATTTCTTAATATTTGCCTTGCAGAGGCCTTCTACTCAAGACAAAGGTTTGTGATAACAGACATTTGCTCTAAGGCAGGTAGATTAAAGAAAAAAACAACAAAAACACAAAGCTTAAAAAATACGTCCAAAAACCCCAAAGAAATAGATAGTAATTAAACAAAATGTTGAATGTTTAAAGACTGAAATGTTTTTCTTGTGGTCATTCATGTCATATACTGTGGCATCAAGACTCATGCACAGTACCTCGGCTGGTTCTTATTTCCTACCCGTTGCCACATACTGTTATTTTTGCTTCTCTAGTGAGGGTGACAAGTGCCATCAACTTCTTAGAGCTATTTCTACATATTTCACACACTGTTGTTGAAGGCAGAGGGTGCTTCTCACAAAATGCCATGCTAAGAGGAAATGAGCAAAATAAACACCATTGTCGTACACAATCACAAAAGGATGAACAAAACGAAGAAAGTGGGAAAAAAATTTATATTCTTACTGTCAAAGAATTATAAAGTGGGGGAAAAAACCCCAGATAAGTGAAAACAAAGAAGCTTCTACTTGGAAAAGAGCAGCTGATTGTGTCACCTTGCACATGAAGTGAGCTCTGAGCAGCTCAGCTAAATCTTGTGTCAGTTGGCTGTGAGAGCCACCTGAATGGCCTTATCCACAGAAACCTGTGCTGCTTTGAAAGGAAGAGACCTTTTTGATAAAAGTGCCACATCTGCTGTTCCAGCAGTGCTGACAACCATCTTGGCAGAGTGCCACTGTGGTTGTTGACAGCCTCCTCTATGGTTCCTTCACATGCTTTGTGCCTTTCCCCAAGCCACAAAGTGATACACACTCAGTAAGGAAGCAGAAAAAGGTGATAAGAGGAAATTAACATGATGGCATAATCCAGTAATAAAGTCAAATTCTTCTCTACTCACTCCTTTCCAGGACATTTCCACATCCCAAGTCACCATTGGAACAGTTAAGTAGGGTGGGATTCCTTCCATGTGCCAAACATTTTTGACAAACTCTATCCAAAAGTCACTTTCCTCTTGTGCCACAAGGCATATTTACATGTACTAAAAAAAAAGTATACCTAACTTTCTGCAGGCAAATGTAGTGTTCATTAACATCAGTTACAGACTCTCAGATTGAGTAAAGCCCCTGAGCCAAATGTCTGGTGGGAATACTGAGCAAAAATACACATGGTTGTAATCCATGTGTGCTTGCACTATTTGTTTGCTTGTTTTCCCAGAAAATCACAAGTCTGATGCTTTGTCCCATTTCACTGCCTGATTTATATTAGCAACCTTTGGAAAACCCCAGCTGTACTTTATGCAAAGCTTAGGTAAGATTAATTACCTCACTCAGAGTCCAATTTATTTAGCAATTAGGAAAAATTAGACAGTAGCTAATGAGTTTGCTGTTTTGAAATGAAGGGCCAGAGTCCTCATGTGACAGCCTCACACTGGAAAGTAGCTTTGACCTTGACCAGATCACACTGTACCCTTGAAAGAATCATGCAAACATCCCGTGAGACCAGATCCATGGGAAAGGAGGGTGTGAGAACTGCAGAGGAGGGAGCTGGCTAACTGTGTAGTAATAATGAGTGCAGGGGGTAGATAGCTAATGGGAACTGTGATCGCTAATGTTATAACGAGTGTTTGTAGACACACTGGTATGTAAACTGTAGAAGAATGGCTCGCTGAGCAAGGACATACAGAGCTAAGCTACGTGCACAACCCAGGTTTCAGTAATTGTTGAGCAGTTTCTCAGAGAAAAGAGATACTGGGAGCAGTTTCTCACGGGAGCTGCTCATTAGAATGTGCACAACCCAGGCCTCAGCGACCTTGACTATCCTTAATAAGCAAGAAAGAAGAAACAAAGTAACTGGTAGAAAAATAACAAGATAGGGAGATAGGATAAGAAAACAGGTGCATGTAACCATAAGAAAGATAAAGAAAAAACATACTGTTCAACTATAGCCAATCCGTATTAACTATTACACGCGTGATAATAGCTATTATCCAATCATAAGTTACAAAGTGGCAGATGAACAACTGACTGATGTATATAACCAAGCCTGTAATAATCAATAAACAGAGTTCCACCAATAACTCTATGAGTACGTGTGATTCATCTGGGCAACTCTCCACAGTAAACAGGAGATGTGTATATATGCTGGTGCTGGGAATAAAGTTAGAATGAAGTGTGAACCCGCTTCTTCAGTGTCCCATCCACCTCCACACCCGAGAACTGCCACATCCTCAGGTCTGTTCCCAGGCTAAATGCTGGGTTTAAAACTTCATGATTTCAAAGTCTCCAAACAAGTACTTTACACTGCAATTGTTGTTGCATCATTCAGCCTCCAAATAATGTTCCTGTTCAACCTGTAACCATACTAATGACCAAAACAAATAAACAGGAATGTGAATCTTTGTCATGGTTTGATGCTGGCCAAATGCCAGGCACCCACGAAAGTTGCTCACCCACCCTCCCCTGCCACAGCTGGGCAGAGGAGACAGAAAAATGTAATGAAAGCTTCGTGAGTTGAGATAAGGACTGAGAGAAAACATTCCAAGGGCAAAACAGGGTCAGCCTGGAGGTATAAAATGAATTTATTACTAAAAAAATCAGAGGAGGATAATGAGAAGTAAAAAAGCCCTTAAAAACACCTTTGCTTCCCCCAATCCCTCCCTCCTTCCCACTGACAATGCAGGGAGACAGGGTGTAGGGGTTTTGGTCAGTTTGTCACCCAAGATTTTCTTCCGCTGCACAGGGAGAGAAGTCCTTCTCCTGTGAGACCATGGGGTCACTCCCACAGAAGACAGATGACTGCGAACCTCTCTGACATGTCCTTCTCCTGTGAGACCATGGGGTCACTCCCACAGAAGACAGATGACTGCGAACCTCTCTGACATGGGCCATGTAGGATGGCCCATCATGAGCAGCAGTCCTCCCAAAACTGCTGTGACGTGAGTCCCTCCCACAGGCACACAGTCCTCCCAAAGCTGCTGAGGTGTGTCACTCTTCCACAGGGTTCCGTCCTCCAGGGCCAGGCTGCTCCAGCCCGGAACAGGGGTGCCCTCTCTCTACCAGATCTCCCACTGGATCACAACCTCCTCCAAGCATCCAACTACTCTGGCGTGAGCACCTCCCCCAAGGGCTGTGGGTGGATCTCTGCATCCCCTGTGGACCCCCATGAGCTGCAGGGGCACAGCTGCTTCACCGTGGTCATCACCACCGCCCACAGAGGAATCTCAGCTCTGGTGCCCGGAGCACCTCCTCCCTCTCCTTCTTCACTGACCTTGGCATGTCCATGTTGTTTCTCTAACATATTCTCACGTCCTCCTCTTTGGCTAGAAAGAAAAAACAACCTGTGTCCCCCATTGTTTTGATTTTTGTCTTAAATATGTTATCACAGAAGCATTACCATCATCTCTAACTGCCCCAGCCTTGGCCAGTGGCATGTCCATCTTCAGAGCCATCAGGGATTGGCTCTGCCGGACATGGTGGAAGCTTCTAGCAGCTTCTCACAGAAGCTGCCTCTGTGGCTCCCTCGCTACCAAAAACCAGGCTGTACAAAACCAACGCAGTCTTTTACATGATAGTTTTCAATAGCAACTTTTCTTTCTCAGCCTGAATTTGTCATACTGGTAACACTCGTCTCAGGAAATGCCTTGTGATGCTGTGTTGAATGTTGTGACACCATTGGGGAATCACCAATGACTATTATTAAGGACAAATCTTGTCCTCTGCAGAAATTGTGCTCCGGAATCATGTGCATACACTTGCTGCATATAGTCCATGGCTTTAGAGCCCTTAGACTACCACACTAGCCCTTGCTGCAGTGGGGCAGGGTACTGGGACAGTCATTGAGGCTCTAGACCCACACTTGAACTTTCACTCTGCTCAAGGACAGCTCCCAGCACCACTGGTTTTGTTCTCTATTCAATGACTCTCAGTCAAGAGCTACAAAGCACTGCCTTACAGAGCACATGAAAATCACATTCTTTCCCAATGCTACTGGTGTTTTCTGAGAAACAGCTTGACACATACACATGCACAATTCCTTGGAGCACAGGAGATGAACTGCTGCTGTACAGAAGTTTGCACTACACATGCAGTGCACATCTGGAGTTATCAAGGTTCTGATGCCAACTTGCCTTGAGTCAATGGGGAGAGACAGTTCTGCATCAGATGAGGTTTTGGCCTAAAGTAATATAAATATCTGGATATCATATTGCTTGATTAACTCGCTAGACAACTTCATGTGAGACAGCTGAACAAAGTCTTAAAGAGATCATGAACATTCTGAATGCAAAGCTCCCTTTAGTGTATCAGCTGTTCTTCAGGGACGTTTAAGGTTTATGTGGCCCATTTTAGGGATCCTTTTAACAGGGTTTTGATGCACACAGTTTCCTTTGCCTCTCTCTCCATACTTACTATATTTACATTTTTTGTGACAGAATTTAACAGGTGGACTGGATCTGATTTCCTTGTTCATCTCGTTGCACCCTTTCAGGACATTAAAAATCCCTTACTGTATTTTCAAATATTATATTGGCTGTTCAAAACAAAGCCAAGCCAAGTATTTGCTGTGAAATTCTTAATGCTCTCTGCTGTCTGCAGACATATAGGACTTTCCGATCTTCTTCAAGTTTTCTGGAAGGAACGCCACTAGTGGCTCTTTTACCCCAGACATATTTTACATTCACAGTTTTCTTTCTTTACCTTATTTTTCCAGAGCTAAGTGCCCACCAGCTCACAAGAGCCCAGCCTTGTGAATGTGCATCAGGGACACACAGTCTAAGTTTTCTTCAAACCTCTTACATTCTTCATGACCTTTGACAGCCTCTGACGGTTTCATCTGCTGGGGACTATGTAATGTGTCCCACTATGCACCTTGGAAAATGTAGCTAAGTGACAAAGTCTGGAGGTGAAGAAGACAGGTGATGTCCCACACATTTCCTCTCCTTCTGGAGAACTGGAGAGCAAAAGAACTGCTGCCTCAGGTGTGAGTGCTTCAGAGCAGTGAGGAGATAGCATTAGCAAAGGACACCAAGTTTTTAAGGATTCACTGCCACTTTTCTGCTCTGAGAAATTCCCTGACAGGGCAAGGAAATCTGTCAGGGGTCCTCTGATTTACAGCTATTCACTGTGTGACCCTCCTGCTGGAGCTACTGCAGCTGCAGTCCTAAAGACAATAGCCGGAGAGAGATACACAGAGAAAGGTTCCCGGGAAAGCACATCACCCTCCTTCCTCCCCCTCCTTTCCAGTGGGACGTTTGTATTTTGCTTCTGTGTCACATCAGGTGCAGGCTGCTGCTGCCCAGCACAAGTGAAACCCAAAGAGCAAGGGCAGACCAGGGTTTACATGTTCCATGCTCAGGCTTGCTAACAAAACCACTCTGCCGATTCCATGCATTCAGGGAGTTTAAGGCAGAGGAATCACAAAAGGGCTGTGCTCTATTGTCTCCAGATCATGCTGCCTCTTTAAAATCAGAAATGCATAGCTTCAAGGTGCCTCCCACTGAGCAACGGCTTTAGATGCAGGCACAGAGGCAGAGGAGCCATCCTCCCCTGAGCACAGAGCTAATCTGAGTGGGAGAGAAATGAGAGCTCAGCGGAGTCCTTGGGCTACTTCCAGTGATCCTTCCTCTCCTCCTGTAGCAGCAGCATGTGCAGAGGAGAAACCTGGTGGCTCTCCACAGGGTGCTTGAGACCTCCAAAGAAGGTGAGAACAACTGCAGGTATGCTTTGCTGATAGTGTTATGTCAGTTTGTGGATGGTTGTGTTGTCTGTATTTATTTGATAGCTCTTTTAGTATTTAGCAGTGAAATCTGACACAGATACTGCCCCTTGCTTTAGCCAACAGATTTTGCATCCAAATGTTTATTTAGCACTTCTCTTAAATGAACGTTTACCTTTCCAGACAGCTGTGGAGATGTCTCCTAAACCAGTCCCTTGTCAGAACTGTTTAGTTTCAGGCTTTGGCTTTCTGTTATTCTGTTCCGCAATGCTCAGTTTGAAAAACAGTGTGGTGACCAAAGTTGTAAAAGAGAGTTTCTGACAGATATTTCTTAAGTGTTGGTACATCAGGGTCTGAGGGTGGTTCCAGGGAAAGAAGGGAGCAACAGCTCCACTATGCAGATTATCCTTTGTAGCCATGACTGCTATTGTTCAGCACCGTTTGACACCCTGAGAACTTATTGCTTTAGGGCAAAAAAAGCAGTAATGCTCCTTGATCCTCTGCTGGGATGAGGTGAGAGTGTCCTGACAGCCAGGAGTCTGGTGTGAAGATTCCTAGATGGACTATTGGAAGATGCAAGAAGATGCCCTCTCAGCATTTTGGTATAGAGAGGCAAAATTAAGGAGTAGATGAGATTTTTTTTTTTCCCCTCTGTGTGGGGAAAAAAATAATAATTTTTTAATATTTGGTACAACTGGCAGTACAAAGAGGGGAGCCTGCTCCTCCCCAGCATCAAAAATTCAAGACACTCTGTCTTGCTTACAGAAGATTGTCCCTTTCACCTTAAGAGCCTGTCTGTGGAAACATTTTCCCTGTGAATAGCAGATCTGCCTTCACAGCTAAAGCTCTACGACCTAGTTCATGGGACAAAATTCTTGTCTCTGCAAATTGGCAGAGCTTCACCTGTTTAAAAGAAGTGATAATGGATTATGCTGGCAGAAAATTTTGTCCTGTACTCAATTAATGGCGGCCAAAAGGGAACTGCTGGCTTTAGTATTTTCTTGGGTCTTTGCAACTCTTACTTCATTAAGAAATGTATTTAGAAGCAAGGACATCAGTTCTCTTTTCATTCTCCTCTACCACATCACTCTGAAACAACCAGAATAAAGCATAAACTTTGTCCAAAAGGCACATTAGATGCTTTACAGCATACTGAGTTGTCATTTTAGTGTCTTTTACCTTGCATGATGACAGCACCATGGGCTTGCGGGCTGGTGGAGGTTTAAACTAGATTTTACATTCCTCCTGTATTGTCATTTCACTGTCTGATGAAAATTTCATTGTTGGTAAATAAAACTGCTGTTGTAACAAACAGTGCATGAAGCAACTTGAGGCATTTATTTTGTGAGAACAGAAGCATCCCTTCACAGGGTATTTCTTCCTTCTGTGCACATGCAGCAACAGATCTGTGGGGCCATAAGGTGGCTATTGCTTTCCTTCAAGATCAGTACTTTTGCTGTCATTCCCTTTCAAGAAACACTTTCCTCTTTTTGTTCCCACAGAAGGAGATACGTGAGGCTGTTGTCCTATAATCTTCTGGGGACAAAGACAAGGTTACTCACTGCTCAAAAGGAAGCTTTGAGTGAAGTCTCTCACCTGCCACTCTCATGCCCTGCCACACTGGGCTACTCTAACACAACACTGAGGGCCAGTCAAGCTGCACATGCCAAAAGAAGACAGACATGGCCATGGAGCAAACTGAACGCAACCTAAATGCTACTGCCCACCTCAACTTTGCTGCAATCTACAACCTCCATGAGGGGGATTTCACCTCCTTGCGAAACTTCTCTTTCCCTTTCAATTTCACTTACAGCGATTATGACCTGCCACTGGACAGTGAAGATGACATGACCAAAACCCGCACCTTCTTCGCAGCCAAGATTGTGATCGGGGTTGCTCTGGTTGGCATCATGCTGGTCTGTGGCATCGGCAACTTCATCTTCATTGCTGCTCTTGCCCGCTACAAGAAGCTTCGAAACCTCACCAACCTGCTGATTGCCAACCTGGCCATCTCAGACTTCATCGTGGCCATCGTGTGCTGCCCCTTTGAGATGGACTACTATGTGGTGCAGCAGCTGTCCTGGGAGCACGGCCATGTCCTCTGTGCTTCAGTCAACTACCTGCGAACTGTCTCCCTCTACGTTTCGACCAATGCTCTCCTGGCTATAGCTGTTGACAGGTAAGTGGGATGCTACGACTGCACAAAGATGTGGCCACAGCTTCTGAGGTTCTAAACCATGTCCTCAAGTGCCACATCCACACTTATTGTGAACTATTCCCTGGACAGCTTGTTTTGATGCCTGACCACTCTTTCAGTGAAGAAATTTTTTCCAGTTGTGCTCCAGTCCTGAGAGACTGCCTGCCTTTTACTCCAGGAGTTTTAACAATTTAATTTAATTGTATCCTTTCTCAAGACTCCTATCTTAGCCTCCTTCACCATGGACTCTGACAGATCAAGGCACTGAGGATCAACCTCGTGTTGATGTAAGACTCACAGAAAGCCAGAGACCTGCTCAGTAAACTCTTTACAGAAAGGCCATCATCACAAGACCTTTTTCATGTACAAACACAATACACATCTCTGTAGACCCTTAGCATATACATACGTGATTCCCACCCCTCCTTCCTCTTCTTTCCCCCAATTTCTCTCACGTGCCATTTCAAACTTTAGTATAGTGTTGCGCAGTTTTCAGTCCCTGATGCTAAAGTCAGCTCAGGAGTAGTTAACCCTGCTGAGTGCCGTACAAATACAGCTTGTGTATGGCTGATTCAGCCGTTCCAGACAGAAGTCTGTGAAAAGACTTTGGAGAAGTTCAGAGATGTTTTGCCTGGTGTGAGCAAGGGAACAATCAGCTCCTATAAAACAAACCCTTAACAAGCATCTAACAGAATAACCTTTCAACAGCAGCTGAGGACTTGGGGTAAAGCTTCTAAACACTACCATGTATGTATTACCATTTTCTATCAGTTTTTCAGCTTCTACAAGATTTTCTTGGAAAGCTCTGCTAGTGCATCCCAGATTGATGAAGTAACATGGGTCATGGTGCTCTTACATCTGCTAAGAAAACAGATTTATGGCGTATCTTCCCACATGTCTTTAAAAACAAGCCTGGCAAAGATTAATCACTGAAGCTTGTTGTAAGAACACAACTGTTTTGGTTTCATTGCTTTTCTTTTTCTTTTGTTTTGCAAGCTTTTGGCTTGGTAAACAGAGAGAAACCTCATTGTTTAATAATCACCTATTCCATATTAGTTATGTCATATGGATTGTTGACTTCTGTCTCTAAAAAGAACAGGCTCCTAACAAAAGTCTTCCCATGTTTCAATCATTTAAAAGGAATCAGCTGTGTAAAGCAGGTAAGTCTGTCCCACTGAGGATTTCTTTTAGGGAGGGCTCTCTTTCTTCTTCCTTCATGTCCATTCACATGAAAAAATAGGAATTTCACATTTTTAAGGCCACACCTACACTAGAAAAAATACAACATCTGAAGAGGAACAGCTTGTGATAAGGGTCCAGTGTCCACATTGCAAATATTTAGCTGGGTCCCCTGGAACAAACACCCATGGGCACTTGGTGTGTTTTATGTACACTTTTGGAGCACATCTTCCAGGACAGTTTCATCTGAATTCAGTTCATGAACTGCAGGACCATTCCACAGTAACAACCCAAGTGTGGTAAGCCATGACAATCAGGAAATCTACCACAGAAGCTCCCTCTGGACTCTCTTGGACTGATTGATCCCATCCAGCCAAATGTTCTGCTGAGCAGATATACATATTTATACATACACATACATTATGCCACAACATGCCTCCCCAGAACCTGATCTAAAAATGTTGACCTATCTGCTCAACAATGAGGCTGACTCATTCTGCTGTCTCCCGACATCTACCCTGCACTATTAAGAGCCATGAACAATTTATTTGCTTCCAAGATCTGGCTGATGAAAAGCGCTGCTGACTTTCCATTTTACTTTAGAATGAATATATCTTATGGGTACTATTCTATGTATTGAATATATACAGATGGAACAGACTCCAAAGGAATGAGAAATTCCACATTTTGAAACAATCCTTTGGGTTAAATATGGTTGTACTGGGACCTCTGATAAAAATCTCCTCCTAACAGGAATACCACAACCTTGCAGCTTTACAGTCCTAAGCAGTGCAAATGCCTACCTCAAGTTTTCTGCTTTGCCATATTACTTAATACTGTATGTTTAAGATGAATAGGCAACAGTCACCTCCAGAACACACAAAAGAAAGGTTTGCATGGGCAGAAAATAGATACATACTCCTCTAGAGTGTGTATCTATAAAATAGATACACATTCTGTTAGTGGCTTAAAATCATGTTCACCTGTAACCATACATTAGCATTGCCGTCAGGTCTTTGCACCCCATGGAATAACACAGAAATAAGAAAAACACTGTGATGTATATTTGACTTTGTAAAAAGAGCTATTTAACTAGCTCTCTGCCTAGGGAAAACATTTTCCTGCTTCTACATGTTTGTCTTTTCTTCCCTGAACCTGACTAGATGCATAATACTGCATTTTTCAAACTCTTCCTCCTGTTAAAAAGGAAAAGTGATACAAAATTGTAGTTCAGCTCCAGGCTGCTACTTCACAAAATGTTCTTACACATGATTATGTCCTTATAGACAAATATGTTCAGGCTCTCCCCTCAGGAATGACAGCAATTTCCTCCTGCTCAATTATGTTTGCTTGTATTTTGAAGTGTGTTCTGACTAATAGTGTTTTCAGACTTCATTTTGAATGTGTTTTTCTGTTCTAGGTATCTGGCTATTGTTCACCCCTTGAAACCACGCATGAATTATCAAACAGCAACCTTCCTCATTGCCTTGGTCTGGATTATCTCCATACTTGTAGCTATTCCATCCGCATACTTTGCTACTGAAACTGTGTTATTTATAGTGAAAAACCAGGAGAAAATTTTCTGTGGCCAAATTTGGCCAGTTGACCAGCAGATGTACTATAAATCATACTTCCTCTTCATCTTTGGCATTGAATTTGTAGCACCTGTGATTACGATGACCTTGTGTTATGCCAGGATCTCTCAGGAGCTTTGGTTTAAAACTGTCCCAGGATTTCAGACGGAACAAATCAGAAAGAGGCTTCGGTGCAGAAGGAAAACTGTTATGGTGCTGATGTGCATCCTGACTGCCTATGTTCTCTGCTGGGCACCTTTCTATGGCTTCACAATTGTTCGTGACTTCTTCCCTACCATCTTTGTGAAAGAGAAGCATTATCTTACTGCCTTTTACATAGTTGAGTGCATCGCCATGAGTAACAGCATGATAAACACCATGTGTTTCATAACCGTGAAAAACAACACCATGAAGTACTTCAAGAAGATCATGCTGCTCAGATGGAGGTCAACGTATAAGGGAAGCAAATCTAGCACAGATTTGGACCTGAGAACAAGTGCAATGCCAATCACAGAGGAAGTAGACTGCATAAAACTACAATAAATTTTCTGTGATTCTGAGATTTCTAATCTCATCTTTTTTGGAGAGGGAGTAAAGAGGAAATAATACCTTCTCAGAAGTTTCTCCCTTGTCTGTGGGAATACTCACCACTGGTGAGAGCCCTCAAGAAGCAGCCTACTTTGCATTCGCAGATTTGGGATATAGACACTCATTTTAGAATTGTTTAATAAGAATGAAGAAGTCTACGAATGCATTAGAGCATATTACAATGATGGAAAAGTTGAGTGCTGATCCTAGCAGTGATGCTTCTTTGTTTCTTAAGAGAAGCCTCTTAACCTCTTTGAGCTTATGACTTGTACCTTTAAGCTATTTTGTATCCTTTTCTTTCTGCTCAGAAGAAAAAGGATGGCAAAAAAGCCCTGTCACTTCCTGGCAAAAATGTTTCCTGTCACTCTTTAACCTCTGTTTACCCTTCCTGATGGAGCTTCTCAAAGTCTACAGACCACCAGCTTTCTACTGTACAATGTGCAGCATGCTCTTATGAAAGGCACATTCTCTGAAGACTAAAATCTGCTTCACAGTCTAGTGAAAACCTCAAGTCTCTTCCTGCTACATCTTGCTTAAGAATGCTTTATCAATATTCTCCTCTTTAGTTTTATGGAGAGTGTTACTCTGTCTGTTATGTATTTGGAAAAGCCACAGATACATATGAAAGGGATCTCTTCCCTCACCTCCAAGCACCCTATGGCCAGCTTCTGCTGCCTTGAGATGCTGAGCTCATCACAGAATTGATCACAAAATTGTAGAAGTTGGGAATAACTTCTCCACATTGTCTAGCTCACCCCTCTGCACATATTGTCCAGGATTGTTTTCAGCTAGGCTTTGACTGACTCCAGGGAATGCTGACAGTCTCCCTGGATCACCAATGCCATTGTTCAACAGCTCCCACATAGTGGAAAAGTGTTTTCTTATTTTCAGATGGAATTCCATGTGTTTTAGGTTGCTTGTCAGTGAGATCCATATAAAGTTACAGCATGGTGGTGGGAAAAATCCAAGCAAGACATCTTACCAAGTCTGTGTGCACCTTCACGATAAAGGACAAGCAAAGTCAAAATACCAAGGAGATGCTGAGATGATCCATCGTTCTGGGAGTAAGACAGGCTTAAGCTTCAGCGAGCCAGCCTCTGGTTGAGTTGAGTAGCTTATTGTCTGCTTAGACATAAGGCAACAACTCTAGATGAATTCTGCATCTCCTTCTGCAGTGCTTCTTTTACTGTTCTGATTTAGTGCAATTCCAGTTTGGATGTTTCTTAACTGATAATCATGACAAAGCAGGTGACAGTAACAGTAATATCTACTTATTTCAACTACACATAAGATATCATGGACTTCTATGGAAATCAAATATTTTCCGTCATGATGACAGATGCTTACTGTTTTAAAGTACGTGGTTGTGCCTACTTTTGGAGTAAATGGTTTTGGTAAATAACTTGTCTATTTGTGAACTTAAAGTGAGCAGCAAATCCTTCAAATAAAACATGGCCTCAGTATCAGCTCAGTATAATTCTGAATTATTTTTTGTATTTTTCCCTTAGCCATCACTTTCTTACCCAACTGAGTAGTGTGAACGATCCCATTCCTGATGAAGAAAAATTGACCAATTAAATTTAAGGGCAAAAGGATATTCAAATCCATTAAAGTGCTCAAAACCTCTCATCATTAGTTGCTCTTAAATATATGTTGGAGAGTATTTCATCATTTGCTGTTAGGCAAAACAATTACTGAAATCATCCTTCAAAATGTCAGTTTTGAACAGGGGTAAGTACTAAATCCATTTCTCTTCCAGCCTGCCACAGAAATTTAAAGGACTTGAAGTATTTCACCATCAAAAGGCTTAATCTTGTAATCTCACCTGAAATCTCGTGGTTCCTTCTGAAACTATGCTCTCGTATTTATCTCCTGAAACCTGCCCTAGTTGTTGGGGATTAGCCAGCATTACTACCTGTTATTAGAGTGTGCTGATAATCCTTCCACCTGTTTTCCCTACATAGTTTTGGTGCACCAAAGTCAACTGACAATTTCCACACTAGGGAAATCCATCTAAGGCTGAGTTAATAAAAAACCCTTCAACTTCCATCAAGAAATATAGTACTAAACAAAATCTGGGGGAAAGAATTGCTTTAAAACTCTGGAAATTGCTCTGAGACCACCAAGAGAGCTCCAGCGGTTGGCCTGACCACTGTTCTCATCCATGTGCCTGCCATGGGTATCAAAGCAGCATCCTCCACAGCCCCCACTGAGGGTTTAGGTTTTGGGACTGCTGTATTTTTGACATTTTGAGGTCTTCCCAGCAGCAAAGCAGTGCTGCTGCCTGAACCTCTGGATAGGGCAGGAGAAGTCATGCTTTGCCCTCAACTGCATTTGTTGTGAGCAGCATCCACAGAGAGAGGGCGATTCCCACTGATGAAGGGTGGCAGTTCTGTTCTCTGATGCAGGCACAAAGCAGTCACATGACCCTTAGCCTGTGTCTGCACCAACTCCAAACAGCCCAAACCAGGGCACTTTCAGAGACAGTATTTACTCCCAAACTGAGCTCCAGCAAGCAGAGGCCCAGAGCCTTGCATGGGGACCAAAAGTCACTTAAAAACTACTGTGAATATTCCTGAAGTGTGCAGGCAGTGGGAACAGGCCATGACCCAAGTGGCTCCCTCAGGCAGGGGGGATCAGGCAAGGGGGAGCAGGCAGGGCATGGTCTGAGGGAGAGGGCCAGATCCCACATTCCTTAGGACTTAGGTGAGCTGTGCAGAAGAAAAGAACAAAAAGGCTTTTTTGTACCCACACAATTTACTGAAGGACAACATTTAGAGAGGGAACTGAATATGGACTGCACCTACTTGGAGCTCTGCTTGTAAGAGCCACGCATAAACAGAGAAAGACAAGCACAAGCTGGGAAGAAGGCAGCGCCTGTCTCAGAGGAGAAGCAGGCCTTTCCAGCACAACTCCTGCCTACTGGAAGGCAGGAAAAACTCCAGCAAGACCTCTGTGGCCACCAGCCGCCTACTATAAGCTGCAATAAGGGCTCCATCATGCAAGAATTGTGGGATGTGTCATGGATGAGGAGTGGGTGGGAGTGAGGCATCCTCCTGAGAGCCTTTGGCAGCATTTAGATAACCATGCAGTGAATCAACCAGATGCCACCATGTCTCGGTTGTGCCTAGCTCAATTTTTTACTGCCAAATGCAAAACTGTGGTACCACTACACTAGATCGGATGTCCTCTTGCAGCACAGCTCCAAAACCATAGGCTCACTTCCTTCTACAGCAGCTTCTCCAGGGATAACTTTACGGTAAAATCCAGTCTCTGCTTCTTCACACTGAAAAGCATAAACCCAGGTGCACCTGGAAGCTAAAATGGTGACCCAAAACAGCTAAGAGAGCATTAAGAGAAGAAAAAGCAGCTATTTACTCAGCAGCAGACACTGAGAAAACAAAGGCTGTGTCATTAAAGCAATTGTCCCTCTACAAAAGGGGGATGACCTGCAAGATCCCAGGCCAGCATACATCAGAGTCGCCAGCACAGAAGATTTCCCTGAAGACTGACTGACTCATTCAGGAGTGTGGGCTTCCAAGCAGGGGTTCAGAGATGCAGCGAGGCAGGAGTTAGAGCAAGGAATGAATTATTTATTAAATTTACAATACCATTTATATATTCTAGTTCTATAAAGCAATTGAACAGTGCTTACACTTCTCCTAGGGTGATTGGTCAAAATCTCAGACACCCACTTAGAAATGTTTTTTCTTAATATAATGTACACAAGGTCAGAAGATACCAGATATGAATGCTATTTACAAAAACCCTATCTATTGTTTACATAGCTTACACAGCAAAGGAAAAGTTCTCACAGAATGAATGCAAGAAGAGAAAATTTCCCTGCTAACAGCATTTCAGCATCCACACAGGAGCTAAGACTTTGCTGTGATCCTTCTTCTTTGAGCCTCTCCTGTGGCAACAGCACCCTCCAGCTGCTGCCTCTGCAGCACAGTGTCACTGCAAACTGCATCAGTTCATGTCAAACACCTTGGGAATGTCATCATGCACGTATTCCCAGGATTCCCATGTCTCCAACAAACAGCAACAGATGCTTCAGCTTTTGACAGCTGGGTACCCAAGCACTTACCCAGTGCTTGTAGTGTCTGCATTCTCCCTCTCCCTGTGTTGGCAGGGCTGTGATGCACGCTGCATGCTTGGGCTGTCCCCCTTCCAAACACTCCGTACCACCTGTGCAGAAGAACCCACCATTGAGCAGAAAAAAGCAGTATTGAGGCAAGATGGACACTTGTCCCTCAGACTCACAGAGATCTTGCCCTCTCATACACTCTGTTAGGATCCTGTCCTACAGGCTGCACCATAACACACATTGCCAGGAAAAGCCCAAAATCACAGAATCACAGACTCAATTAGGTTGGAAAAGACCTCTGAGATCCTTGAGTTCAGCCTTTGGCCAAACACCACCATATCAACTAGACCATGGCACTGAGTGCCAGTCTTTCTTTAAACACCTCCAGAGACGGTGACTCCACCACCCCCATTCCAATGTCTAACCACCCTTTCTGTGAAGGAAATTCCTCCTAATGTCCAACCTGAACCTCCCCTGGTGCAGCTTAAGACTGTGTCCTCTTGTCCTGTTCCCTGGGAGAAGAGACTAACCCCCACCTGGCTACAACCTCCTTTCACGTAGTTGTAGAGAGTGATAAGGTCACCCTTGAGCCCCATCTTCTCCAGGCTAAACACACCCAGCTCCCTCAGCTGTTCCTCAAAACCACTGACGAGGCAGGAACTCCTGCAGCTTCAAAAGTGACCTTTATAACACCAGCCAGAACAAAAGAACATGAAACAAATCCCAGCATAAAAACCACCAAATAATCACGGATAGTAAGAAACATCACTGAGCATGAAGTTGCTCAAAGCATACTGTCATGTTCCTAAAAACCAAGACTAAGTGACAGAAGAGAAAACACTAAGATGGTATCACTTCCTGGAAAAAGACATTCCTGAGCTAAAAAGGAACATCAAAACTCCATGAAAACTCCTCTACCTGCTCATCTGCAGATTCCAGAAGAAAAAATGTGGATGGTAACACATGTAAAGCAATCACAGGAAGCAGGTTGAGGCAAAGCAATAGAATTGGGTGCATAGCACTCTGAAAGAGCCGGGGTGACACACTGCTCCAGGATGGCTCTGTAAAGTGCTCCAATGTGGGCTTCCAAGCAGGGGTTCAGAGATGCAGCGAGGCAGGAGTTAGAGTAAGGAATGGATTATTTATTAAATTTACAATACCATTTATATATTCTAGTTCTATAAAGCAATTGAACAGTGCTTACACTTCTCCTAGGGTGATTGGTCAAAATCTCAGACACCCACTTAGAAATGTTTTTTGTCAATATAATGTACACAAGGTCAGAAGATACTAGATATGAATGCTATTTACAAAAACCCTCTCTATTGTTTACATAGCTTACACAGCAAAGGAAAAGTTCTCACAGAATGAATGCAAGAAGAGAAAATTTCCCTGCTAACAGCATTTCAGCATCCACACTCCAATATATGCCAGGCACTGTAGAACTCAAGAAAAAAGCCACAGGGTGAAACGCCCCCAAGAAAGGTAGAAGCTTCTGAAAAAGTCAAACGGGAAAGCACTCCAAAAAATACCAAACAGGTGTGAAGCACTCCTCCAGGGCCAGGTGGTGACACTCTCCAAAAAATACTAGGTGAGGAGGAAACTGGAAGAGTCAGTAAGCAATATGCAGTGAAGGATTCCTCCGTGAGACTGTGATTAGCAACTACAACAGGAGTAAGGTAGTGGCGTGGTGAAGGAATCCAAGATAATTCAATACAAGATTCCAAAAAGAGCTGGGCCTCATGGCAAAGGGATCCTGAGGGTCAACAAGGAGAAGGGTTCCTGTGGGGCTGCAGGCTAACGGGCTCCTGGGAGGTGGCACTGTGAAGAACTGTGGGGCTGCATCATGAAGGGCTCCTGAGGGTTGACAAGGGAAAGAGGCTCCTAAGGGGTGCCATGGGAAGACCTTCTGTAGAGCAGAGCATTGAAGGGCTCCTGTGGTGTGGCAACGAACTGGCTCCTCCAGGGTACAATGAATACAAGACAATAAACACAAAACCCTACAATGCATACAATGCAAAATACAATACAATACTGTACCATATTCTACAATAGCTATACCATGATATAATGCAGTACATACTCTGCAATACTTTTACAAAATGTAAACTACAATAAACACAAATGACAGAACACAACACATGTAGCACCATAATGAAAGGAATGAGAGGGATGTGTCTTTACAAACAAACTGTGGGCCTGCTTGTAGATAAATTGGCACAGACTGTTGCTCATCCAAGACCGTGCTAAATTCCCGGACTTAGGGAAAAAGAACAGAGATACAAAAAACCCCAGGGGAACGGGGGAGTGCACATTAGAAGGGAGTCTATATTAGGTGATTCAGGAAGTCTGTACCTCTCAAGTATCTTAGCCAAGGGGGAAAGAGAGGAAGATGCAGCAGGGAAATGAGGATAAAAAGAAGGGCAGCATCCTCCAGCAATTTGAGAGACCCCATGGGAAAGGCCCCATGGCCTCTCCCTTTATTTGAATAAAGTTACAAGACTCCTCTGTCTCCTTTTTGGACATAAATCTCTGACATTGTGGATTAATTTTCTTAACAATAAAATACAGTAAATACAACATGGTACAGTACACACTGTAATACACCGCCCACTTCTCAGCCTTTGAAGAAACCTGCAATTCATACAAGGCCCTCTGTGACCAAGATACAAGGGGGCTCCCAAAACAATCCCCTCAGCCCCTTCAAATGACCTGGGGAACTCCTGTTTCACTCAGGAGCTGCATCTGTACTCCTCTGGTCACTCTCACCTTGCCCTCCCTGTGTGCCCAACACACAAGAGACACACAAGCAGCACAAATCCCATGGCAGCTTTTCCCCAATGCCAGATGCCACCACAAGGCCCAGACATGACACTGTACCTAAGAGGCAGATAGGAATCCGTTCACTCTACTGAGTGAATTCACCTCATGGGAATGCCCTCCCTTGGTAGAGGGAAGGGGACCCGAGAGGGACCAATTCGACTTTTCCTTATGTCTCAACATATGTTATACATGGGGTGAAAAATTACTGCAGGGGCTATACACATGCTGGGAGCCTTAACATGGACTATGTGTTAAGGAGGGAGAAAATGGAGATGTCAGGAAACTTAACCCACCATGTCAGAAGTTTATGTCCAAAAAGGAGACAGAGGAGTCCGGTAATTTTATTCAAATAAAGGGAGAGGCCATGGGACATTTCCCATGGGGTCTCTCAAACTGCTGGAGGACACTGATACGTGGAAAGACTGCACAACTTAAAAGTTGTAAAGTAGGTATGCTTTATTCAGCGCTGAGGTGCACAGGGGATTGTTCCTCCAAAGACATGCGAGCCATCAACACCACTCATCTCCATATTTATCCCTTAAAGTATTACATATGCATTAGGTTTCCCAATGTGCCTATACATATTCATTACCTATCCCCGCTTTGCATTATAATGAGCTCAAAAGTTATTTCCATATGCTCGAGCTTGTGCAATGCCTCCTGGTGGTCGTGGGCAGGGGTCTCAAGATGAAGTAAATGAGTCTTCCTCAGTGTTGAACTTTTTACCTTGCCTCCTTGTGCATGCTCCCTCGTCCCTTGATCTTAGTCCAAACTTAGAGGCTGGTCTCAACTGGTTTAGGGGTCTAGAGGGCAGGCACCAGGCCACAGTTGTCTTCTCCCATCCTGCTTTGACAAGCACAATAAATGTTCAGCAAGCAATATACATTCTTTAGCAAGCGGCTCTTAATAAATCATTCCTTAACACCTAACTCCCTTGCATCAACACAGCCTCCTTTTTATCCTCATTTCCCCACTGTATTTCCGTCTCTTTTCCCCCCCCTTGGCTAAAGTACTTGAGAGGTACAGACTTCCCAAATCACCTAGCACAAGATCCCCTTTTTCTTTGTATCTTGTATCTCTGTTCTTCTTCCCTAAGTCCAGGAATTTAGCACAGTCTTGGATGAGCAACAGTCTGTCAATTAGTGGAACTCATCTGGAATTTATGGTTCCTTGCATTGCTTCTTTCACCTATCAGTATCTGGCTTTATCTACAAGCAGGCCCACAGTTTGTTTGTAAAGACACAGCCCTCTCATTCCTTTCAGAGGAAAGCTCTGTCTCTGGAAGGACTTCACCTGACAACCAATCAGGGGACAGAAAACTTCCAAGATTGGGCTGCAAGAGACCCCCATCTTGTAGACCTCCGGATGCCCGGGAAAAAATACCTGGGAAATCGGGCTGTGGAAGGAGTCTTAGCACATAAATGAAGTGAACTGTGTCACAATCCCCCTGCCATTTTTTGGTTTCTTGGAGGAAGGGCGGGCTCGCCCGGACGTTCAGTTCACTCAGTCCCTACTCCTCTCGCCTTTTTCCCCCTTCGGTCCTGCTTCCTCTCTGTCTGCATTCTCTGTCCACGCCTGTCCATCTGCCCTGCTTTGCCGCTTCCTCGAGGCAGCCCGTCGCCGCAACAACCTGCTTCACCTTCGCTGACACTTTTCCTGCGTTGCCCGGCAACAGCCTGCAGCAGCCGGCCCGCAGCCGTCGTTCGCCAGTGCCAGAGACAGGCTGCTCGCTGTCGCTTCGAAGTTGTGCCCAGCCAGTCACGAGAGCCACGTAGGCTTGCTGCAGCTTGCACACTCCATCTGCCGAGCAGCCACAGACAGGGCGCCCCGGTGTCCTGGCGGTAATGTTGTCCCTGTCTTCTGTTTCTCTCTCTGTCTTTTTTCCCTCTCTGCTCTCTTTTCTGTCTCCCTCTAGCCGGGTCCATAGCCTTTCTTTATCAAGAAACAGCTCTCAGATATAATATTGCCACATTTGCACTTTATTTTTATCAGAAAAATCTATAAAAAAGAATCCTCCCCGACTCCCCTTAAAGCAGAATGGGACAGGACCGAGATTACTCTCCAAGAATGGAGTTTCCAAGTGCCAAGGTATGCCAAGGATGTGTGTAATGAGGTTTTTTGAGATAGAAACGGGCAACAGCTGAGGTCGACAAGTTCCACCCCCAGTGCCCAGCCTCTAAACTGCTGGGACCTCAGGCCTCACAGCCCCAGCTTGCATCCCATAGCCTGGAGCACACCTCTCCTATTCCCCAGAGGAAAGTGGCTTCTCGTTTTGCCAACACCTCAGCACATAAGGCTGGCTCCCCTTCTTCCTCCAGAGAGTGCCGCTCCAGCCTGTGGCAGCTGCATGCACCTGCTTGTGGAGGTGCCCCCTGGGCAGGGCTTGCTGAGACAGTTCCCCTTTGACACAGCCCAGCTCCAGCCAGGTCTGGGCTGTTGTCTTGGTTTGAGAGACAGGTGTCTGCTAAGGAACGCAGAAGTCTTCCTTGGAATGGAAAAATGTGGACCCCTTCCCTCCGAATTGTTATAATTTTGAAAATAAGGGGCTCTCAGGCAAGGATATGAGAATAGGAATAACAGTTCTTTACTAGTATATCTGATAAGGTAAAACCAACAACAGCTCTGGTATTAACAACAAACAGAACCAAAAACCCAGTGACAGCCTTCTCAGCCGCAGGCACTTTCCCCTTTGGCGCAGTTCGGGTCACAGCCAGCAGGGGCGCTGGTAGCTCTCGGTGGGCAGGGCAGGTGCGATGGTTCCCCCACAGCTGCAGAGGGCGCTCCAGCACGAATGCGGGGAGAGCGCAGGAGTGACGGCGTGACTGGGACGGGATGGGATAGGAAAGAGACTCGTTGCACAAAACCCCAGGGACAGCCGAGCCCGGTGCCCCAGCGGGACTCTCTCAGAGGCAGCAAGCTGGGATGGCAGAGACGAGCAAAAGTCCCGGGGTGGTAGAGGAAACGTATCACACTCCGAGCTGCCCTGGGAAATCCCCGGGAGGGTTCGGCAGGCAGGAGGTGCGAGGCTACAGAGTAGCAAAAGCTAGAAGCCCCCTGAAAAAGTGGTGGGGCGGGGCAGCGGCAGCCCAGCTCCAAGCAAGGCAGGGAGAGGCAGGATCGGGGCACCCAGGCAGATGGTAAGAAAGTCCCTCCCTTAAGGAGATGGGTGGTAATAAGGTCCCAGTTCAAAAGGCTGCTCTTAGGAGCAGAGGCTCACCCCATGGCAGAAGCAGCAGGACGGGGCGGGACCACGGCGACAGCCGCGAACCCTCCTCTCCAAACAGCTCTGGCTGTCCGTCCCTCTTCCCCAGCTGAGGGCAAGAGAGGGAGAGCCAGGGGCTATCTCCAGCCCTGCCTTCTCCAGTCTCCTGTCTAGTGGTATCTCTCGTGGGCATCCTCAGGTAATGAGAGAGGGGCCATCAGCACTCTCCCCTGAGCAGATAACTTCTGTTGTCTGTTAAGTGTCCAGTCATTATGGCCCATTAGCAACACGTCTGAGGAAAAGTCCTTAAGAAAGAAAAAAAAATCTAACAATACAAAAGAACTCCTAAAACCCCTAGAGCTGTCTTTCCTCCTGGCCACAAGAGCAGCTTCCCCTGAGGCCAGCAGCTTACTTCACAGGGCAACTTCCCTGCCCAAGATGGCCCCAGCGTGGTGGGAGCAGGAGGTCTTAGGGCTGCTGCTAAGCCCACACACAGCTCAATGCAGCAGTGGCAAGGCCCAGGCAATGCTTGGTTTGATTCCCCCTTGGCAGTTTTTCCTGTAAGAGGAGCCTCTTCACAACAAGACAAGCACACAAGTGCAGTCAGGGCATGAGTGTTGTAGAGGGCACATCCACAAAGTCCTCCTGAAAAGTCTGTACAACCAGCTGGAGCATATTTGGATGCCTACTTGAAGCCATACAAGAATGCTTCCCCTGCTGAAGTTCAGGACTTTGACCAAAAAAGGTGCAAAATTCACAGGGCTCCAGTCATCTGTCCCAAAATATAGTAAAACCTCTTAACTTGCTTTCCAGGAAGCTCAGTGATGAACACGCTGAAGGCGAGATCTTCCAACAGCATCTTTAGAAATCAGACACAGTTACATGTTTTTCCCACTGTATGTTACAAGTTTAATTGTGCAAAAATACAGTCATCAAGACTTCAGCTTTGCTGAGAATGGGACACAGTTCCAGTGATGTACACAGAAAGAGGTACTGTTGTAATTAGAGCAAATACTACTATAATTGTTGTTGAGCCAATCCAGTGGTTCGATACACTAAGATCCTGTTCTCAAGTGATTTAGACAACCTGTATTTAACTACTGTACCTCAAGAGAACCAACAAAACACCTAAAAGGAAAGCTGAGAGCAGAAAAATGAAGTTTAAAACTGCACTAACTCAACAATAAAAATGGCTTAGGCTTTCCTAATGCCAGTATTTCTTTCAAGCACAGGAAGATGGAGCTAATAATCTTTAAAATTGTATTTCAAAATATGAGACACCAGTGGTGTTGCAAAAAAAAAAAGAAAAAGAGAAAAAAAGAAAAAACAACCACAAATTTTCAGAGCTCTATCCTCTAGGTCCATGACTTAATAAAACAAACACTAGTCCCAAAATAACACATATAGACAAGAAAGGCATTGAAGAATCCACTCACCCCTATTATTATCTTCCTGTAGTGCCTACCTCACGGAGAAAAAATTTTTCAAACAATTCTTCTCCTTTGTGCAACCATGTTTTAACACAACCACACTGGACATTCATAAGGCTGTTCTGAGCAGCTATTTTTTGAGCCTAACAAGTCTACATGTTTCTTGTCACAAGTGTCTCAACATCTTCGTTATCCTTTTCTTCTGAACTTGGTTCCCAGTCTGAGTCTTCATCAGTAGGTTCACACTCCTCCTCCTCATCTATAAAGCTGTCACTGAGGTCATATTCATTGGCTTCACCATCATCGACACCGTCTTTCTCCACAGCCCTTTTTCCTGTAGGGACAAAAATGTCATGTATTCATGAATAATAAATGCAGAGCTCAAGCTCCCTCCCAGAGTCCACATAGTTAAGCCTCTCTCCTCAAGAGGGGAAAGAATCACCTAAACAAGACATCTATCTTCCACTTAAGCCTCTAGCTATTGCTAGATGGCTACTCTGACCCTAGATTTTCTGCCTCCATCCATCCATCCATCCATCCATCCATCCATCCATCCATCCATCCATCCATCCATCCATTTTTTATATTCTTAGTCTTTGGAAGCTGATATGACTTTTAATTCCTACTCACTTCTTTCCTGGGCTTCACATGAGAGAAGGAAATCTTCTAGATCACTCACCTCCTGTGTTTGTCACTTGCCTTCATGTTGGATAGTCTGTGTTTCCCTTCCGAAGGTCTTTTCCTTCAGAAATGCATTTTGGCAGATGTGTTTAAGCCTTGCTCTCAACATCTGTGACATCTCTTTTCTCAAATGTCCAAAATTCCAAACTAGCCATGGCCCGTTAATATTCCAATCATGTCTTATTCTGTCCTTAAGTCACATCTCTGAGTAAAATCATGTTCATTCCTCTTCCTCCCACCCTCCCATTTTTGCATTCTTACCTTATCTAGAAATAACCACTCAATGGTATCATTTCAGATAACTTATCTGTTGAGCAGTTGTCACCAGCTTTCATATGAAACTATGAATATATATATTTTTCTTTAGCTACAGACCACCGTCCAAATCCTAACTCTATAAATTAACCATAAGCACTTCTCAGCAAACTCTTGAAACCTCAGGTCAGAACTCCAGGCACAAACACCACCACCAGTACCTCATGTCGTCAGACTACAGCCTCTATCAGTCACACTTACTCTATGAGTGGGAACACTCCTATTCCAGAATTACCTTCCTCTTTATGCTTGCTGGCTTATCATTTAACAGTCTTCAGAGGAAATTAATCATGCTCGTGTTAGCCCACAATCAGCAGAATTTCTTAGCAGAATCACAGACTATAGTCCTGCAGAATTAATTATGTCTTGGGGTGGGGGGGAAGGCTCAAAATGAAGATGCTGAATAAAATAAGAACAAAATTCCCCTTCTCAGACTCAGGTTATGAGAATAATAAGCCCAAGAGCTGCTTATGAAAGAAGAGCTCTTCGTCACTTTCACAGCACTGTGAATGGTATTTTACAACAGAAGCAGGAATTCTGGCAAAATACGGATGACTTTCATATTCTTCCTACAAATGGAGGAGGTGCATACTATGTTCTCCCTTCCTATACATCAATGCTTTGATTTTAGCAGTGAGTGATGCACTTGCTTTTATGCCTTTCCTCTCCACTTCTTTCCGCTGTAGTTTAATTCAGCCCTGCAGCCCCTAAAGCTGATGACTAAGCTCAATTTTGCCTTTTCTCTAGTAGCATATCTATAAAGATGATCTTGAAACTTTCTATGAAAGTATCTCCTTGATGTGGGGAAAACAAGCTTGCAGACTGCTCCTTCCAAAATGTTCTGTTTTGAAATTAGCTGATCAGCTTGCTAGAAAACCTGCAAAAAAGTGTGTAAGAGAATCCTGCATATTCCATGGTTACAGGGTGTTACTCATCTCAGTAGCAACAATCTAGTGAAGTCATTCAGTAGTGACAATATAATGACAGGATAACTCACGATTCCCCAGTAATTTGCCTCAGATTATTTTTCAGAACATTCTCCACAGGCAATTCTGGCAGCAATTAGACTTAAAAGCTAAACATGTTAACTGTCATGTGGAGGACTCCCCTCTTCTCTTGGCTGGTGGAATTTAAATACACTTGTAGGGAATTTAATCCTGCTGTGTCTAACAGTGCAGTTGTGCCAAATGTGACAAAATAAAGGTTAATGGGGCCCTGAATGTCTGTCTGACCCTGCAGGATGTGGTATGATGGCCTCAGGTGTGAACTTGCTGAGCACCACCTTTTATAAGCTTTGCCCTCCACAGAGCTAAGCAAGCCAGTCAACAAGACATTAAAAAAATTTTAAAATAGTAAATATAAACAGAACTTAATAAATTAATTCCCTTCTTTCCCATGTGTGCAGAATATAAATTCTTCCCTAGTTTGTTCTTAGTAAGAAGAGTTGAATTTGACATACTGAATTTCACTTCTGTGTGCAAGTTTTACATGCTACAACAGCAGCACTTCTTCCTTCAGTCACCCCTGCCTGACCATCACCTGCACACACAGGACCTACTATTTGGGTAAGGAAGGTGCTCTTATGAAAGGCACAGCTACAATTTAAAACCTTCAAGAACATATTTAGACTTTTAGATATGTACACAGCCCAGCCTGCTTATTCTAAAATCTTCACCACTCAGTGCATGCCTCAACACTCTGTAACAAATTTCTACCACGGACCTCTGATCGAGATGGGGCTGGTACTTGTATCACAGAATGCACTAAAGCACACAGGTAACAAACATGCCTCAGAATATGCTGGTGCACAGATACAAGCATAGCAAATATTTGGTGATAGTCAAAGTGCACACAAACTTGATAAGGCAAAGAAATTTCTCACTGGAAAGTTTAAAGCAAACTCCTGCATTCACCCGCAACAGAAATGGAGGCCAAAACACTGTCTAGAAAGCTAACTACAGCTATTTGCACTTTTACTTATTTTCTCCAGAAAGCAGATCTACTGTGAAGTCTTGTTTAGGAAATTCCCAGCCACTCCTTGGTGATCTCAAAGAAGGCAAGCCAGTTACCACTCCCACTCAAAATGCAGAAGTTCCGCGCCCTCCTGCCTTACTCTGAAAGTGATGTCTGCACAGCATCAGATTTTCAGACTGCTCTTTAAAGCTCACTTTTAATTTTAGAAAGTGTAGGAAGCTTCACATTCGGAAGATGAGACACAAAAGAATCCTGGAAGCAGACCTAAGCATATTTAAAACTTGAGTCTATGTACCTGCAACATACATGCATAAACTTCTACACTTTGATCCTAACAAGCCCTGAAACATCAATACCTCACTGTAAGTGTAAGAAAGTTCACCAGCACATGCACAGATTATCACCTGAAAGTTATTTAAAGGTCAGTGCAATGCAGAGGGAGTATCTCCATGTTGCAGGAGCAATCACTCTTTATAAGGCAACCTTAACTAGCTATGCGTGAAATACTGGATTCCTTTCACCCTATTATGGCCCCTGTGTAAGGAGTGAAGATGGAAGACACCATTTAGCCTTATGTGTCTCCTTAAAATATGTTTCTTTTCTTGTCTGCTTCTAGGGAAATACAAGTATGATTATCCAGAAAAACTGACACAAATTCAACTGAAGCACTATTACTTGTAAGAAAACAACAAGGATTTTACTAAAATAATGTCTACTTTCTCCTCAGCTAAGTATTATCAAGCATCTCCAGCACTGTTAAATGCCAAAAGAGCCACAGCAGACCAACTCTGTCCCACGTTGGTGTGCCCACTCATAACTTTAGAATACACTCACCATTGCTTGAAGTTCGTTGTTGTGTTCCTCTTCCAGTTACTAAAGAAAGGGAAGTTGTCAGTCAGGACAGAGGGAACCCTGCCATAAGGGTTATTCTTAGAGCTGCTACAACAGAAAACTGACCTAAAACAAATGCTGCAATGGTTGTGCTGTACTCACAGGTATAGCTACTCTGCTGCCTCAAAAATACCATTTTTGTCTTGAGTCATTCCCAAGACTACCCAGATAAACTGTAATGTCATCAATTCTGATTGGGGGTTTTGAAGCAGGAAATTGGAATATTTTAGGGCATTTAAATACTTTACACTACTGTTTACATAAATGCTATTCTTTCTTAATAATGTCATAGCCTTGAATCTTCAAAATAAAATGCATTATCATGACATTTTCATAACTGTTCTGCTCTAAACTACTGTTTATTGCATTGAGATTTCATGTGGAAAAACTCTGAATCCAATAATCAAGAGAAAGCACACCAAAAAAATAAAACCAAGAAGTATCTCTTTCAATTCTTTAAGAGCAGACAAAATGCAAACAGCACATTCCCCTGTGTTTTTTCACCAAGTCAGGTTACTGGAATATAAAAAGACTACAAAGTGTTAGATTATGAACTCAAATTCAGTTTTAGTTATATTCCCTCCAGGCCTCAAGAGAACATGTATGCAAAAATTAGTTCTAACAGTAAGAAAATCACTGGTAAAAAAAAAAAAAAACAACACAAAAAGACGATAGATATGGTTGCAATATTTTGTTTAGAGCATCAGACTACTTTAAAATTGTATCTTACTTGAGAAATTCTGATTAAAAAAAAATCCCAGAAAAAAAAGGAATCCCAATACAGAGGGAGCTATAAATGCAACATTATTCCCTAAAGAGAGATTAAAGCATTTTATTGAGTTGGACTTAATGGTCTTTGTGGGTCCCTTCCAATTCAGAATTTTCTGTGATTCTGTAATATTGAACAAACTGGCCCACCTGGAGGTGCACTGTGCTTGTATTCCAACTTGTGCTGGGGATTCTTCCTGCAAAGAAGAAAACAGTAAAGGCTGGATTCATCACCTTGTTCCACATTTAAAAAGTGCAAAATTCCCTGGTATTTTATGGATAATTTTCAAGACACAGCATTTAGATCAGTCAAGTAATAGCCAACCGATAAGGACAAGAAAATTAACACAAAAACCCTTCAGATTTTATCTGTTGCTTCATCAAAAGAATAATCAATTTTTTTTTGGGTGCCTCCTTTCCTCTATCCCCATACAATGAAATACAGATTAAGAAATTATCAACTAATGCAACACAGAGGTTGTCTTATCTGGAGGGAGAGACAGTTTGGGGTTTAGATAAAGCATCTGCGGTACTCCTGAAAAGTATGTTGGCAATTTCATTACTGATGTAAGCCAGTATCGCTTAGCCTGAGATGGGAAATTAATCTCATAGGTGTTTTTAAGAGAATCACTTTTTCTGCATTAGCTGAGTATCACCAAGGCTTTTTCTTAAGAGCTCTCCTCATTTTGTTACATTCCAGGCTTTTTAGGACAACCACACATTCCAGGAGAAAATGTTTCTGTACAGAAACAGAGACTGCTCCATTTCAACAGAAACAATCTTTAACAGCAGCCACCAGTTTCAACATGCTCCCATAGAAATGCTATTGCTTCAAAATATATCTTCTTGTCCATTGGGATAATTATACAGTCTACTAAATATGTAAAACCTAGATACTGAAAAGCAAATGGAATACAACAATATTTTGAAGAAAATCAACAGTGCTTAAAAGAAACAGCAGTCAGTAATAAACTGGATTTTATTGCTGTTACCTCAATTATGCTTTCTAACAAATCGAGTACAGATTAAAATAGTTTTTGTACAAAATCCCAACAAATACGTTATCAAAATTTAAACTAAAAGTTACAGATCAAGAACAACATGTAACAATAAATTGTTTATATAAAAGAACAATTTACTGAATGTTGAAAAGAGATACAGTGTTGATCTCCAAGTCACTGAATAGGTTCTTTGAATAGTCAAATTTTTCATCTCTGACAGCTGATATCATTACCAAAATAGTGGTTTTTACTCTGTCAATGTTACAAATATGCACAGACTTGGGTGCTTTAAGGGCAGCAGTCTGACCGCAGTAAATTTCCGAAGGCTACAGTCGAAGTTAACATCAAGAATTAGTCATTATTCTACTGTCATTCTCTGACTGCAGGGGAGAAAATTCTTAACCTGTAAACAAGAAAAGCCACTTTGCACAGTGTTTCTCACCTATAACAAGCCGTCCCATATGGACATTCAGGCCAGTTGTCATTGTCATCCTGAGCCACCACCTCCATGTCATGATAGTCATCATCATTAGGATGACTGAACTGCTGGAAGTGAATGGGATTCTTCCTGCAAAAGACAAATATACACCAGAACTGACTGTTCCATTTCACCACAAGAAGAGGATATATAAAATGTGTTACTGAATCATTGACAGCTCATTCTTCTGTGGTTACATGAAGAGGAGCTTTTAGTGTTTAACTTGAGGCGGAACGTATGACCTACTTTCAGGATAACAGAAGAAATTTTGTCTTAGCATCTGCTGCAACAGAGGTTAAACCAGGAATTTTCCTATTTCCCATCAGCTTTAAGTTTCAGACCTCCAACACATACACAAGAGGTTTTATTTGAAATTACAAACTAGTATGTTGACATGAAGTTATATCATAAGACAATAACGACTTCATGTGTAGCTGAGTCACACCAGTGTTAGTGAGGACAGCACACTACTGTCATCCACAACTTCTTGCTCTACAACAGTTGAATCCAAGGGGAACAAGTAGGGAATACAAATTTATGCATCACTGAAAGAACATTTCTACCACTTCTTGGCAAGAGCTTTGTAGACATACTACTCAAGACTAGGCAGTCATAAACATCACTTAAAGAAGAGTTTTCTTCTTTTTAGAACTGTTATAAGTGGAGTTAAAAAGAATACAGAAAAACAAGCTCTGACTTCAGGAGAAATTCAAGTGACAGATCAAAATATGCTACAAAAGATTACCTCAGAATTAACATACTAGTAGCAGAAGCAAATCTACTTTTTCCCTATAATTTCCTAGAGACTTTTTTTCAAAGCATAAGATTGAGAAGCAAGAAATGTGAGATTTTTAAATACATTATTTTCCAAAAGACATCTACAAAATACTTAAGTGATTACCACAATTATTCCCAGAGCACATAACCTCTAGTTTGTGCATTTTATAAAAGTGAGCTGCCTGCCTCAAGCAGGAGGAATGACAACTTTCAGCTACAGAGTACTTACTGCTTTAACTTAGACTTACTATAGCTGCATTGAGAAGCAAGTATGGAACATACCAAGGACACATGTGCAACCACCTCCATACACAGCAGCTTCCTCACTGATCAGAGAAACTCCTTTAAATTCACAAGTACCTCTTCTGAGCTTCATAGAGGAGAGTCAATATTCATTTTAGCATTCCAACTACCACCATAAGAAAAGAGCATTTGTTATAGCTTTTACAAAATGATGACTTAAACACTGTGAGCTCCGATGACCATTCAGGCCTCCTTTTAGCATTCGAAAAATACCAGATATTTAGTATTAATTCTTTAAATCTCCATTTGCCAGATATCTTTCACTCAGGAAACTCCACAAGCAAGCTACAGATAAACTCTTCTATAATCCACTTATCAAAGATCCAGTACCCCTTGGATCTACTTACACAGGTGATAGGCTTCTTGTCCTGGTCTTTTGTTGCTTCTGCAAACTGTAGAGTAATTGAATAATGTTTCACTAAAAACTATTGCAAGGTTGCAGTCTTTTACTCTGTAACAAATTCTCATGAAACATCACTTGTTGTGATAAATTCAGACTGCCTGCCTACTTCTTTCCCCATTAAAAATAAATGGAATGAAGCCAAATCATTTAAAGGCCATTTGCTTCATTTTCGCAATGCACAGAGATAACATACTTGCAGTAATAGCAAGAAATCTCAGTCACGTGAAATACGATTTATCTTCTGAAATGGATACAGCAGCAACTGATGTTCTTTAAAGTAATTTTAATCCTTATTCCTACATCAAGATACATATAGCATCACAGTTGCCAAGGAGAGAAGGGCTAATAGCCCTCAGTTAGCAGATCTATTGTATTTTAGGAGATATCCATTTCCTTTTAAAACACTGCATCAAGACCTACTTGGACAACACCAAACAGCCATTATTGAAGGAGAGGGGGAAAAAAGGAGAAGTATGGGTGTGCTGGTTTGGACACAAATCCAGGAGGAAACAACCCGACAGGGGCGTCTCTCTCTCTCTCTCCTGCCTGCCAGGCAAGCAGGCCCGGGCAGCACCTTCCCCATGGGTTCGGGAAAATAATTTCTCGAGTGAAAGTGAAAAAAAACTATTTATTTAACAAACAGAGTCCCCTGCTGTCACGGGGCAAAAAAAAGAAAAAAATATTGACACCCCGTCCCCTGTCCCCTAAAAGAGGACTATGGATTTTAGAGTTCTTTCTGTAGGTAAAACCTGCAGTCCTACGCTGGGCCGGGCTGGGCCAGGCAGGGTCCGACGATCCCCCTTGGAGGGTCTCACCGAGTAAGTCCAGAGATGGTAGCTGGTCTCAGATGAAAAGCAAGCCAAAAACAGTCCAAAAAAGAACAGAAGCTGCTGAGGCAGATCACAGTCCCTTCTCCGCTGAAAGCCGAAGAGACTAGAGAGCAAAAGTCCTCTAACCAACAAATGTTGTCAGAATTGGGAGAGAAAAGAACGCAAAACATTCTAGATGCAAGGTCAAGCTAGCCACTTTGAAGAGTTCTCTCGGCTTCTCTCTCCCCTTTGCAATGTAAAGGTACACTAGAAATCAAGCAGGCAATGGGGAATACAGTATTGTCATAAAATCACCCCAAGACAATGGGAGAAAAGAGGAAGAGCAACGAAAAAGTTGTGATGTACAAGTCCTTGTCACTAGGCTTCAGGAGTCTTTTGGCCAGTAGATGATGCTCCTCAAATTATACATTACCTGTGAAGCACCTCAAACATCTCCTATCTCTTGAACATATCCTACCTCAGATGCTCAGGCCTAGTAGAAACATCCTATTTTATCTTAGCCTTATCTGGATAATTTGTACTTATTCTATGTGCAGTGCAACAATACCTAGCAAAATAAAAGGAAGCAAAGAAGTGCATAGATAATAAGCAAACATCTTCCCCTTTTTCAGAAAAACCCTAAGGCTTCCTCCTTAAAGGTTTTGTTTGAGTTTTTTTTAATATTTATTTGCAGACATAAGATATTTGAGTTACAGGAGCACATCTATTACACTGTAAGTTGCACTCCAAAATTAACTGTTTCACAACAAAGTCTCAGAGCACAGAAATGTGTTAATTCATTTGATCAAAACAAAATAATTAGGCTTTACTTGCATGAAAAGTTATCAAATAAAAGCCTATTTTAATAATAAAGTTTTATGACCGCTGCCTTCATATAAACATACTGACACAGTTACTGCAGCTTTGCTTTCATAGAAGCTCTAAATTTGTGTACTCACGCTTCTGATGCAGGAAACGATGTAAACAAAAAATATGCAAATAAAACTTTAAAACTTCTTCGGAATCAATGCAGTCATCTCAAGCAGAAGTTGAGTATTGCTCAGTGAAATATTTAAGACAGTTATTCATATGTGTAGCTATCAAAAGCAACTTAAAAACTTTTTATAAAGCAAATTTAACTGACCAGTTCAGAATCCCTGACTCCTCACAATCCCATGCAGAAGACGCCTTGCCATCTCATGGGCTTATTTTTTCAGCTACTGAAAGAACCTCCTAGTGAAAATGTAATGAATTACCAGCACTACTTATAAAGCCATAGAATTCAAGCCTGAAGTTATGCCATGACTGCACATAACATGTTTGTCAGTTCTGTAATTTAATTCTTACTAGGATACAAGACTCAAAAAAAAGACAGATGCAGGTCCTTAGCTGTCAGATTTACAAGCTTAGAGTGAAAGGAAAAATACTTATTTTCATAAACAAACAAACAAATAGCAAAGTATTTAGAAGAACCCACAAACAAATCCAAACATTGGTTGAGCATCTCCTGCTCTGACAGTTCTGGGAGAGATTTACGCATCCCCAGTCAGCAGAGAACTGCACCCCAAGCTATGGCAAAAGGATTGAGTTGTGGAAGAAAGACTGTGAGTTCCAGTTTCAGAGATTAGAGTTCAGGTCTACTATACCCCTTCTATGTGGCCCTTAAAAAGGTTGGTGGTGGTAGATTTATTTTAATTCCCTATCCTGCTAACTTCAGAAAAACAAGCAGCGGACAAGAACATGTGACCATATTCAGAGGGTGAGCTCCTCGACAACAAATACAGGCAGCTACAAACATACACAGAGCACTTTGTCTCCTTATGATAACAGCAGTTCCTTTGAATTTGGCCACCTCAGAAAGTGACATTGAACGAAGGTAACAAGAAGACTCCTTGGGGCAAGAGGTGTGCATCGATTTTGATTCTTTCAAAAACAGTGTTTTTAAATTCATAAATGAAGAAACTGAACTAGGGGTTACAAATTTACTTCCTAATTTTTAAGACAGGCTAAGAGATATGTAGTCAAATAACTAGAACTAACATTTAATCTTTGCTCTAACACACTTTTGCCACCATGGAGAAACAACTACTTCAGGGTCTTGAATTAAAAACAAATATAAAGACAGACTACAAAGCACATTTCTTTTGCTGCAAGCAAACAGGTTGAGTTTCATAATATTTCCTGAACATCAAAGCTGGCATTTTTGATTCTCCCTATTTACAAATTTCTCTGACAAAGTAAGACTGCTATTTATTATTTCAGAACATTCTTTTCTTCTTATAAAGCAATACTTTCCAAAAGTATTGCTGCCAAATGTTTCACAATCAAGAGACCCAGGAAGAAATGTGCACATACAGACTCCTACTCCCTATTACCAGTACCTAAGATTTGCCTTCCTAAAGATTAGGAATATTTCATCATATCAGAGCATTAAATCACCTTAAAACCCATACAAGGCAAAACTTGTCTCAGCAAAATTCAAAGTAGCTGGAGCAAACCAGAGGCTGCATTTCTATTACTGGATCAACAGAACTGTCTAATAAGACATGCTTTTGTCATAATCATTAAGGGAAAAAATGAGGTACGTCAAAGCTACATGAAAACCAGCATGTGATGCGCTCATGAATACAACAGCTTTTCAGTTTTGATATACACAGTTATCACAGCATCCACCAAACGTGCAGGAACCCAGTACATGGGATTATCTAGAGTTCAAAACCTTCTCCTAAATGTAGTTCGCAGGTCACTGGGCATTTTCAAGAGTCAAGAACACCTCTAGATTTCAACCTTACCTTCAATATAATACCACAGGACACCACAGATCTTTTCTGGGCAGAAAGAACTAGCAGGAGGCCAGGCATCCAGCACTGGTATTTTGGAACTTCTCTGGAACATTTGTATGACAAATCTTCCACCACCTCCATCTTGAAAGGATATGAGTGGGTGAAAAAGAAGAGGAAATATCCCAGTTGTTCCTCACTTGCAGTATTTCCAAAGATTGTCCAGATAAGGGTTAACCTCAAGTTCCTAAGTATACTTTGTTCTGCTTTTAGGGGGGACTGAAAGTTTAAAAAAATTGCAAAACCACCAAGTTATAATTAAAGAAATTCTTGATTATTTAGGGATGACAAATAATATTTTAAACCTTCAGATCACAAAGCAGGCAGTAACTTTAATAAACACAATAATCTTTCATGTAAGTCTCACCTGCTAATAAAATAAACCTACAAGGTCTGTGTTAGGCATTTGAACCTTTTACATCTCTTCTCTCTGCTAGTACCTCATACTGTACACATAGGTCTTTTATTTCTTTTCCTTTTATAATGGACCTTTATATTTTATTTCCTGCAACACTTCATCATTTAATTTGCTCAAGTAATTCACCCCTTGTTTGAGTTGTATTAGGAGTTAGCAAGACATCCCAGCTCCTCCTTTTATCCTTCTAAAATTAGTGTTATGCCATTTGTTTCTCATCAGTCTCGTGTTCACCAAAAGATTTTTTTTCCAAATCAAAGCTTGCAACATGTTTACAGTTTTCTCTTCCATAGCTAATACATTACTTCTAAATAACAAGCTAGCCCAAGCTAGTTTTAATTTTGCTTTACCTGTAACAGCCACTTCCATACATGCAAGGTGTCCTCTTATCCTGGATCTGTTTGGAGCTTTTTGAAGCATCTGCACTTCTGGCTGAATCAGAAATCTGAGTGTTGCAATCCAGATTTGCATCAGGCTCAAGAATCCCATCCTGGGGATGAAAATATTGGGAAGTCCTGCCCCAGTGAGCTTGTCGGTTTGTAGAACCAGTAATCTGCTCTTTGTTTTCTGTTTCCTCAATTCTATTATCTTTACTGGAGATCTGACCTACTCTTTTAGACCATTTGCTATGCAGCTGCCTGTCATTTTTTTCCAGAGAACTTCCAGGGCTTTTTGTTCCAGTCTTGCCACTTCCTTCCATATCTCTCATGGTAGTCTCAAGAGGAAATCCAGATGTATTCTGTGGAACAAGGTTACATTTTGAAGAACCTGAAAATTTACACTCCTCAGAACTAAAAGCTTTGAAGTCAAACTGTGCCGCATCATTCCTGCTTTCAAAATCAGTCATAGAACAGCCCGGGTTAGAAAGGACCTTGAAAGATCGTCTGTTCCAGACTTTAAAAATCTTCTACTCCACTTCCCAAACTCAAGTTCACTGCTAAACACAGCTGCTGAATGAAAAGCTCAAGTTCAGAAAATACACAGAGAGGACACACTGTTAAACAAAAACTTATCCAACAGCTTCCCTCCTCAGCTTCAGTTCCCTCACAACATAATCTCTTCTCTCACCACCTCAGTTTGTGAACAGTCCAAGGACTAGTTTAAATTAACTTACAATTAAAAGTACTGCTCCTGAAAAATTAATGGGGATTATACAGTTGAACATGTAGTAGACTAAGTAGTGAAGATGTAGAAGAATGTAGACTCCTACCCAAGAATCAATTTAAACAGTTAAGGAATTACTTACTAATTTAATTAATTTATTAATAATTTAAGCACCAAGATATATGGCATATATATGTATTTATCTATATAGAAGATATGTGGGAACTCAGGATACACATGCTGAGGTTAATCCCACCTTGATACATCTTAAATGCTTCAGCTCATGACTGTAAATCATAACAGTCTGTCATAGACACCATTAAGCAAATATTTCAGTTTCAACAAAAACTGCATTTTAAATTTCGGAAAAAATGTACATTTAAAATAAGAAATGTGTTCTTTAGAAAAAGAATACGAGATACACAACTGAGGAAAGAACACTGTCCTGACAATTGAGACATTACCTGGAAGCATATCTACATTCAAGGCTGAACTACTTTGATACATCATAGAACTATTCAGAGGTTCTGCTTTCTAAAGATTATTATCTATGTTTCCCCTCCAGTAAATTTATACTTAGTTTACACAGGTGTGTTTGGCAGAGCCTGAAAATAAGCCGGTGATTTCCTATTTGATTTTGTTCCTTTCAATGCAAGTCTCATAAAATGTTATCCAAAACCAGAGACAATTACATTTGAGCAGCAACGTGATTAAGAGAGGGCAAAGTCAGCATTAATATCAGATAATCCCGACAGAAGCATATTTAGTGACTCAACTGGGAGACAAAGACAACTCCCAAAATACAGCTCAGCAATCACCTGCAACTTAAGAAATAAGCCTTCCTTTGCAAAAGAAAGCATAAATTACTGTTACTACCACTTGTAAGTTCTCTACCACGTATTTCAACCCATTGTCTGTATTGTACATAAGGAGACGGAACGTTCACATTGATTAGGATCAGTTACACACCAGGCTGCGATCCAGGGAAACCAAAGCCACCAGGCGCGCAGCACTGGGACAGCACGCGCGGGGTCTCGGCGCCCTCTAGCGGCTGCTGCCAACTACAACAATTCAGCTCTTTTTGCTTTCTTTCCTACAGAACATTTTCTCAGTCGCCTTAAATACGACAGCGGAACTGTGATTTAGGCTCTGATGTCCAAATTACAGTCTTTCGAAGCTCTCTCTCTGGTTATTATTTTTGCTTGCCCTAATACATCAGTTTGTCTGCGAAGTCCTGAAAGCAATTTCCTCAACTGTACTCGAGATTAAAATTATTTATGAAATCATTAAGTGAAAATAAGTAAGGCTTCCTACTTACAAATTGCAAAATTGATAATTCATTATGTAGTTGCTCATTTTATAACCTGGCAAAGAGAAAACAGCTCAGAAGCTGTTATTAATGTACCTAGTGGACCACTGTTACATCAAAACAACTACTACTACTTGTTCTCTATGCACGGTTTGTTTCAATGAACCTTAAAACCAAAACCCCAATAATTTTTAGTGTCAGAAGCATTTTAAGTATTTTATCAGATCCTAGAACACACCCAGGCAATTCTAATGCCACACATTAAAAACACCTCCCTGAGTGGTTCACTTAAAAGAAACAAGTGAAACCCCCAGTTTGCTCTCACCAGATTATGCTTTGTTTGTCTTTAGCAATGATCCTTCTCTTTTCACCACTTGCAGGATGTTGTTAGTAAGGATTTAACTGCCTGCAAATGCAGCTGTACTGTGAGGTCACAGAGACGCTGGACCAGCTGGCCCAAAGGGTCTGTTCACTCATTGTCACAAATTATTTTGGATTTCAAGTTACTTTCCTTTCCCCTTTCCTTTTTTTGACTCAGATTTAGAGATGGTGGCATAGGCACACTCCATGCTACCTTCCTTTGAAACACAGCATTTGCTGAGCTACATGCCATCCTTATCTGACCATAAATCCTCACCTAATAGAATGGCAATAGCTTGGGCAAAGCCCAGTGTCACATTGCATTACATCAGTATCACACCATCACCTATCCCCAAAAGTTCTCAGAAAAAGAAACCACGCACACCAGTCACTCTGTGTAGCAGTGCTCTGGCCCATGTGTTCCTGCCTCTTGCTGCAAAGCTCAAAGTCTGGTACTTCTGTGGGACATTTGGGGCCCAAGTCCCAGATCCTTTGAAGGAAATGCAGAAAATCAAATCTTTGAGGCTTCCATGATCCTTGCTACAGAGCTATCCAATGGACTGGTATTTCAAAACAACAAATCACAAGCAGAACACATGGAACAAAAAGTTACGTTGTAGACCCAACCTTCAATATGGCATTGCCAACTACATTCTCATTTTTTGCGATATCATGATTCTGCCCTGAGCCAAAAAGTTACCTGAGATGAAGGAACAGGGATGGAAAGGCAGCTCCTTTTCCCTTGATCTTGCACTCCATCTTCAAAATCCTCTATAGTTTCTTCAGAAGCTAATCTTTTTTTCTGCTGTACACATACTTCTGATATTAATGACTCTGTATGACCTCCCCTTCCTCGGCCTTTTTTCTTTCTACTACCTTAAAAAAAAAGAAAAAGGATACTTTTGGAATGCAACTTTTTCAGTGAAATCCTGACACTAGAAATCATTAAAGCAGAACACTGAGCACATGGCATGATAAACAGCAGCAGCTGTGAAAAAGACTTTTTAAACAGCTCCAGTAATGTTGGTATGTACCTTCAGTTCCCGCAAGGTCAGGCCTTCAGATATATCTCACCCACACAGCTCCAAATCTCAACACCGACACAATCAAAGCATTCAGTCTTTGAAATAAACATTATATTCACACATATAACAAATGTTATAGTACTGGAGGAGAAACAAACAAATAAACAAACAAATCCCACTCCCCCAAAAACACAAAACAAAAGCACAAACATAAGAAAACTATCACACCAGTACAGGACTCAAAACAGCCAGCTGAAGTCCATGCAATTTTTATATAAATAGGCAGGAGGGAACAGCCTAGATTTGGAAAGGGGATGAAAGAAAACCATATGGAAACATAGATTTTCTTTTGTATCTTACAAGTTTTACCAACTAGCTTTTGAGGAAAAGAATAGGCAGTGTGGTGGATGGCATATGACTGAGGTGTTCAAAGCCACAGCTGCCCTCATCAGTGCACATAGACACCTGTATTTACAACAGAGAAGCAACTGGCCAGACACTGCATAAAATACTTCTGTGGGGCTGCTTGGCATTAAGAGCCAAATCCATTACATCATCTCAGCAGAAACAGCAGCTGGAAAGAGTCACTAAAGCAGAGCTGCTGCACACAGAGGAGCGGACACACTCACCAGCCACAGTTCATACATTTGGACTGATTAGCAAAGAAAACTGAGCAGTTTGCACCCAAACCACTTCACACCTCCCCACAGAAGGGCAAGCAGGGTGGGGTGTGCTGCGTTCAGTACAGGGAATGACAGAAACTCTTTCCTCCTCTCACTTCTTTAGCCCTCCTGTTCAATCGACTGAAGTCACAAAGCCAATAAATGCCATGTAGAAAGTTTGTCTAATAGCAGTTTTAGAAGCTCCCAGGACCAAAGTCAGACATGTTAGAAAGTCTTCTTGAGCTTGTGCCAATGCATAGGCACCTTGTGTGTCCCACTGACAGTGACTGAACAACAGCCTTCTGCTGCTGTCGCTGCTGATATGCAGCAGCAGCACATGACGCGTCCAGCAATTTCTTTTCCCACAAGAACAGGAGGGAACGCAACACTATTTTAGCCTCATGTTGGTAAGAAACTATCACACTGTAATGGACTGCTCCTCCTAGGAATTAACTTTGGACTAAATAACCAAGTTTGATTCAGTAATGAATAGAAAACTAACATGCAACACCACCCAAACCCTTCTGCCTTTAAAACCTGTGAAATTAAGAATCTAAATTTAGAAGGGAAAAACATCAATGACTTAAGTGTGGAGAAGGCTAGGAATTGAAGAGAGAGAAACTACCTAGAATTTACATACAAAATAGGCAAGTTTATGAGAAAGGGCTCCAGAACATCCAATGCTCAGCTGTACAAACAGAGTTTATTATCTGGCATTAAAAACAAAAAGAACAGAAAAAAAAATTAACTGATGAAAAAGAAAAAAAATGCTCTGTCATACTCATAGGACTGATGACAAACGAGACAATAGAAGTCAGTGATTGTCAGCTGCCGCACACAAAGCGTGGAAAGAGAAGTAGAAAATGAATACTTTCTACCACCACCATTATAATTTTAAAAATTATATCAAAGCACAGAAATGCATATTGGAATGCAACTGTTATCACACTGCAAACCTACCTCCTGTCATTACAGGCTTGGAAACCCTCTGGACCATGAGATCTCTTTCCAGCATCCAAGATGGAAGCACTCTCTTTCTTTTAATATATTTTGACTGTTTGCTTACATTATCATCAGAAAGAGGAACCTGAAACAACATTTACTGTTTAATACCTTTATTCACTTACAGAAGAGGGGGGGGAACTAGACCACAGTTTGTACTCAGTTATGCCCTTCCAAAGCAGTCTGGGTAACCAGCTACTTTTTGTATGGGGACCACCACTCAATTATTTTAATTTTTTTTGCAGATTCTACCCACTCATGAAAACAACATCTATAGGAACCTTCATGCAGTAAAAACAAAACACAATAAAACAAAACAAAGTAAAACAAAACTTCTTAGATCTTTGGAATAAATATCTAAAAGGCTACAAACTGAAAGATTCATAGAAGAGCTTTACGATCATCTTGCTCTAGAGTTTCCACACATAGATATAACAGAAAGAGCAAGTTTAAAAAAAGCCTATTTGTTCAAGAAAAAAAGCCCCAAAACCCCCAAAACAGAAAAGTCTTTCTCGCATTACTACAATTTCTTTCTCCAGAAAGTAATCGGACTCTAAATCTCTGTAAAAACAACGCATTTACACCAAAGTCACATTCATTATTTACTGAAAACAGCAGGATCATTTTGAATTTCTGAAGCCAGTCCACCCCAGGGATCTCAACTACAGCAAAGGCTGACATTTCATTTGCATAGAAAACACAACACCTCCTTAACTTTCAACATATGCTTACAAATATAAAACTTAATTAAAAACTTAAGCACCCACCAAAACTCCGGAGGAAGCATCATTATTCCTCATTTTTGTGGCTCCCTGTACCTCAGAGCTGGAACATGCTGGTTCCATTAACAATGCAATACAGGACATCTCAACAGCATGAACAATTGGCGCTTCTTCTGCATCAGCCTCTCGATTTTTTTCTGACAAAACAAAATCAATTTCAGCTCTCACACACTACAAATATAAACATGCACATTTTGACCAACAAAAGCTGGTCTGAATGTATGCCACTAACAAATGCAGTTTGAAACTGATCGTCAGCATCCCCTTACAGAGGAAATAAATGCACCTTCCTTTTACCTCACACCTAAAAGGTTTCAGACAAAAGACTCTCTAATAACTGCTGACCATGACTGTGGTGTTTTGGGGTTTAAGTACAGAATTTACACTGGTTGCTGCCATGACAAAACTTAGAAAAAGCTGAAATTACATCTTAGAATTTGTTTTATGGTAAATCTGCACAACTCCCCAAAATCTGATCCTATCTAAAAGTCAGGCAATGATTTTAAGATGCAGTTTTCAGGATCAGATGCTCAATGAAACCAGCATTTCCCAGTAAGTTCTCACTGCAGGCTACAAGCCTGCAGCTCTGAGCTAACACCAGATACTCGGGTGCTGGTTTCAAAAGCCTCAGTTCAGAGCCACTACATCTAAAAAGCTTTTTAGGTTATGAAAGCACACCCAAATTGCAACTGTTTTTCCTTCAACACATTGCCTTTCCACTACTCAATTCACCAGCACAAATAATTAGGCAAAACCAGGTTGCTGCAATTGCTGCAGTATTCCCTGCACAGAAGCACTGGGGAGTGTCTGCCAACCCTTCCAGAACTTTCTGCACTGCAGAGACAGCACACTGACCAGGTGAACTTTCTCTTTTTTGCCCCATGAAGAGAAACACCAAAGGCTAAGCTCTGCCCTCACCCCTTCAGCTCTGCAGGGGCTCACAAAATCCCAGGATAGGTGAGGTTCAATGGGACCAGAGTGGGTCTTCTGGCCCCATCTCCCTGCTCAAGCAGAGTCATCCCAGAACACCTGGCACAGGATTGTGTCCAGATAGTTCTGGAGTATCTCCACTGAGGGACACTCCACACCCTTTCTGGGCAATCTGTTCCATGTGCAGCCACTGCACGTTAAAGAAGTTCTTCCTTATATTCAGGTGGAACTTCTGTGCATAGTTTCTGGCCATTGCCTCTCGTCCTGTTGTTCTGCACCAGTGGGCACAGCCTGGTCCATCCTCTTGGCACTACCCTTTTAGATATATATACTCATGAATGAGGTCTCCTCTCTGCCGTCTCTTCTTGAAGCTGAACAGGTCCAGCTCCCTCAGCCTTTCCTCCTACGAGAGATGCTCCACTCTCCCAAACATCGTCGTTGCCCTCCGGTGGAGCCGAGCTTTCTCCGCCCCTTCCACCCGCAGCAGAGCCAGCTCGGGGTTGCAGGACTCCCTTTTAAACCCCGCGACTGCAGACACGAACCACCTCGGCCCTGGGAGCGGGCGTCGCTACCTCGGGCCTGCGGCTCTGCGGGGCCAGGCCGGCCTCAAGTCGGGGGTGCTGGAGCCGCCGGGACAGGGAGGGAGGTGGTGCCGAGCCCGGCAGGAGCCACCACCGCCGCCGCCGCCGCCTGATGACGCGCCGCCGCCCTGTGACGCGTGGCTTCCCCGGGCTGCGCTGCGGCGCCGCCTCCATGGTCCCGGAACTGCGAAGATTCGCCCCGAAACCAGCGCCCCACGCGCACACCCGCTGCGGGCGGGCGACAGGGACATGGCAGCAGGCAAGGACCCAGCCCAGAGCGCTGCCGGCGGCGGCGGCCCGCACACAGAGAGGCTGCGGTGATGCCTCCCCGCCCCGAGGCCGCGGAGCGTGCTGCCGGCCGGGACAGCGCCGACGGAGGAAGAGGCGGACTGGGTGACTTCGTTTCTGCCCTTCCTCCCGAGGTCAGCTCCCGGATTTTCAGCTGATGGGCTGGATGTCGAGCGCTTGTGCCACGCGTTCGTGACGTGCAAGGGCTGGCACCGCGTCATCGAGAGCAATGAGCGGCTGTGGCGGCACCACTGCCTGGTCTGCCAGCGGGAGATCGACTGCGACCGAGGGAACGGGTATTCTTGGAAGGTAAATCCACCTTCAGCGACATAAACACCGGCATAAACGAGGCTGCTAGGAGGGGCAATAGAAATGTGTAAGGAAATTACATCAGCGTGTCGCACCTGTCCTAAGGCTGTGGGGGGAACAGCTGCGGTGACAGCGTGGCTCGGTAGCGCATCCCAGCAGACGGACATCTGTTAAAATACACTGAGAGATAAAGCAAGGCTGTCCCTACCCAGGACACAACCTGTCCGGCTCGGCATTAGTCCTCCTGCTGCCCCACAAAGCCTCAGTGCTGACCTTCATCATGCACAAGCCGTAACACGGGACAAAGCCCACGTTCCTGCAGACAGGACTGCAGGGAGATGATAACAGAACCCCGACAGGCAGTGTGTGCTCTCTGGTTGTATTTTGTGGAAGTAGATCTTTAGGTGAGGAATAACTTCCTGAAAAATCATCCTGGATAGCTCTGTTTCAATACTCCTTAAGTGACACACATTCAGGAGAAAAAAAAAAAAGGGGAATAGAAAAGGAAGTGAGCAGGAACTTTTATAAACTGTTTAGAAAATCTCCCCAAACACACTGCTCTTGAGGAGTTTGCAGCAGGTTTAGCTCTAGAACATGCTGAATGATCTCGCACTGTTGAATCCAGCCTGGAAGCTGAGGTAGATCAGGACCTGATCAGGTAGACCAGATAGCTGGTTCCACAGATTACTCTGGGCCAGCTAGAGGGTAATCCCCCGCCTTATTTTAGCTGTTGTGTTTGAGAGCAGAAGGACACTGGAGGGGTGAAAAGAGAGATGCAGCAGCAAAAGAAACAAAAGCAGCCACTGTTCTGGACTCTTGACATTTCAGTAAAGTTACTGCAGTGTGAGGCACACCCATGAGCAGATAGTGGTTGCCCTTTCAGCATATAGATCTTGCTACCCTTGCACAGCAGTTTCCAGAACTCCCTGCACTGATTGTCTGTTTTATCTGGGGCGGATTTGAAACAGAAGCAACAAACACACTGAGTCTGCATTTTCTTGCCCTAAAAGGCTGGCAGAAGAGAAGAATCCAACCAGCCTCCAAACAAAAGATAAAGGTCACAACCTTAACAGAAAGTGAAAGGTGCCTCTTTTAAGGAGTAAGATGAATTCCTGGTTTGGGTTTTTCATCTTGATCACCAAAGAATTGAGGCAAGAGCAGAAAAGGTGGAAGTGGAGCAAGTTCTGTTTCTCAGCAGCATTGCACCTTCCTGGAATTAATGTCTAGATATCCAAAGGCACATTCCAAATCCTTTTTCTAGCACTACTCTTCCAGTGCTAAACTTACTTATACTGAATGCAGTTTAAATTGGTTCATTTCTGAGATCTGACTATGTGTTTTTCCACCAGATTACATTGTTGGGAAACTACTGGAAAAGCAAAGTGAAGCAAGAATGGCTTAGTGGGAAATACAGCAACGTTCCTTCACAATTCAGCTTGCCAGAGAAAAGTGTGTATCCAATGGATGTCGACACATGGGGTGAAATCTTGGAAGCAGAACCTGAGAGATGAGAAACCAGTGCTGATTCTTGCAACTCAAACAGCTTTTGCCAACAACACACATGCTGTTTGGCAGTTGTGAAACTGATTTTGGACTGATTATGAATTTATGATGAAAGCTTCTCAAAAAAAGTAATGGATGTCTTTTTTTAATGTGCAGTTTTACTGTATGAATTTTATGTAAAATTCTAAAGACAATAATCAGTTGTAATTTATATTTATAAATTTAATGTTGTATTGCACTGTCAAAAATATGCTGATTATAATTTCTGTTTGCACTTTTTGTTTCGGAAGAGATTATTTTATATTAAAAAAACAAAACAAAAAAAAATCCAAAAAACCTCCAAGGTGTGTTTGACTTTTTGACATGAAGTGTATCATATCAGCAGCACATGAGAGCCCATGAAGGAAGGCTGGGGAAAGGACAAATCCAGACACTGGAAAGAAGAGGACAAGGTGGCCACCTCAGGATCAGCTGAACATTCCCAGTACCCATTTCAAGGGACACAATCCTCACAAGGATATCGGAATTTGCAGTCACAGAAGTGTTAGTGCTTGGTAGTGCTGAATTTCTACTACTTAGCTGTGGAATTTTTGGGCTAGGTCTCTCAGATCCTAGACAGGATGGAAGCAGACAGGTAACTAACAGTTTCTCAGCCACTAGCTATGAACATTAGTAGTTTGCATGATAAGGAGTAGAGCAAAATTTAACGGCTTTAAACAGAGTAACTCGGATAACTGTATGAGGTAACACAACTTGATACATTTTCATAGTCAGGTTAAAACATATTGAGAAACTTAGTTTTTTCTTATGTGCTAATCTTCCATCACACAGGCCTTGCTTTACCAGCACTGCTTTTTGGCACCAACTTTAAAAACTGATTCTAGTAAAACAGGAGCTTCTTGTCATATTACTCAATATAAAAGTGATCATAAAATCAATTTACTATTATTCTGAGTATCACCTTTCCGTACCTCCTTTGCACTAAAGAGTAAAATAAGTGCTAAAATGCTGGGAAGATGCCTGTTGCTTGAGGCATTTGTGCAAAATTCAGTCACCAATCTGGCACCAATTTTCTATAGGAAGACTTCTACCATGCTTAGGAAACTTGGTTAGATTTGAAATCCCTTCATACAACTACTGCAAACATTGGCGGAGTACATTCTGACAGTGTAAGGATGGAACTGTCCTGTCATGAGCATGAGGTTCAATGGCACTAGATCAGGCTCCTATTAGATGCTGAGTTTACCCAAAATAGGTCCAGCCTTTACCTCTATCAGGACCCAGTAACAGTAGATTAAGCAGGACAGTTTTGCTCTGAAAATAGACTGTGGTCATCTGGGCTAAGATCCAGTAGCTTTTTTTTTTCAGTGATGCTGACGTTTAAACAAACTATTAGTTTAAACTTGCTTTCAATTTATGCTTTATTTTCTCACACCTAACCATTGCAGAATATCTGGTGAAAACATCTAGCATTTCTTACTCCCCTTTATTGCAGGTGGCTGGGCTCACAGGCTTTATCTTGTAGGTGCCCACATCTACAGGCCAAGGAAGAAACAGATCAGCCAGGTGAAATGGGCAATTCTGAAGTTCTATGGAGAGTTGCCGGGATGAACTACACGTACTCATAGAGTTACTGGTGGAACTCCGTTTATTGATTATTATAGGCCTGGTTATATACATTAGTCAGCTTGTTCATGCGCCACTTAGCAACTTATGATTGGATAATAGCTATTATTAAGCGTGTAATAGTTAATACGGATTGGCTATAGCTAAACAATCATGCTTTTTCTTAATTCTTTTCTTGTGGTTACATGCTTCTGTTTTCCCATCCTGTCTTTCCTACCAGTGACTTTGTTTCTTCTTTCTTGCTTAATAAGGATAATCAAGGTTGCTGAGGCCTAGGTTGTGCACATTCCAATGGGCAGCTTCTGTGAGAAACTGCTCTCAGTATCTATTTTCTCTGAGAAACTGCTCAACAATTACTGAAACCTGGGTTGTGCACGTAACTTACCTCTGTATGTCCTTGCTCAGAGAGCCATTCTTTTACAAAGTTCTTTCAAGAACAGAATGTTACCTGATCCTTTTTCTGGTTTAGAGTATTCAACAGATTCCCTCAAAACTGGTCCACTTCTCTCAGCCCATGCTCCCCATGGAGAGCATGGGCTGAGAGAGCATGAAACCTGAGAACAGGTTTTCATTCCATAAGCACTGGTACCTTTTCTAAATCATGAGTAGCATATCTAATTTAGACAGCTTTCTCATCAACGACATTATATAACATGTTGCAACAACTGGATAATGTTTCTGACACATCTTTTGTAATTTATTCCTTGTAGGTAAGTCTTAGGTATAGGATCAGGCCCCATTGCACTAGGTTTTAAAAATCTCCCTTTACCCACTGTTCTTGTGGGACAATTACTACATTATCAAAAGCAGATGTAGTACCCAGAATTCACTGAAGCTTCTGCTGTCAACCTGGTGTCACATATGACTGAAGTGCGTCTTGGCTTGAAGGACAGGTGTCTGCCAAGGAAGGCAGGAACCTCCCTTGGAATGAAAAATGTGACCCCATTCCCTCCAAATTATTATAACTTTGAAATTATGGGGCTTTCAGGCAAAGATATGAGAAAAGGAATAACAATTCATTACTCATATATATCTGTATCTGTCTATATATATATATATATATACACCCCACAACGGCAGCAACAACGAACAGAACCAGAATCCCAGTAGCAGCCTTCTCTTGGCCGCAGGCCGTTATCTACTCTTTGGTACAGTTACCGTCACAGCCGGCAGGGGCGCTGGTGGCTCCCGGCCAGGGAGGGCAGGTGCAACGATTCCCCCGCGGCTGCAGGGGGCGCTGTGGTGCGAGCCCAGCTGCCTCTCTGCAAGTGGGTAATGGCGGGCGGCCTGGCAGGAGAGGTGGAAAAGGGGCTTCCTCTACAAATCCCCAAGGGAAGCTGATCTCAGTGCCCGTCTGGATGGCGGAGTGGGCTGTAGCAGGAACCTTGGAGCAGCAACTGGAGTGGCACAGGCAAGCAGACCCTGAGGTGCCAAACAAAAGGCAGTAGAAACTGCACAGCCCTAGCCGGAACCTCAGGGGGTTGGGCAGACACGGGGTATTGGGTTAAAGTGTAGCAAAAAAGCTCTAGGCAGCAACAGAAAACAGCACGGCTGGGCAGTGGCGTCCAGGCTTCTGCAAGCAGCTGGCAGAGGCTCCCCCGGAGGGGCTCAGGCTCCTGGGTTTTCCGCTGGGGCACTCAAGTAGATGGTGAGTGTCCCTTCCAGTGAGGTGGTAATAAGGTCCCAATTCAACAGCTGCTCCTAAAAAGCAGAGCTTCACACACCGTAGGAGAAGCAGTGGGAGGACAAAAGCTCCGCAGTGGCAGCGAATCCTCTGAATAGCAACGGTCCATTCCCCTTGGAGCTGAGAGAGAGCGAGCGCAAGGAATTGAGCCCAGCCCCTCACCCCCCAGCCAAAATCTCACGGTATCTCTGCCCTTTCCCAAGGGAAAAAACGCCTCACCTATGAGAGTGCAGCCAGCTGCACCCTCTTCCCCTCCTCTTTGGCTACATCTTTTGTCTGTCTTAAGTACCGTAGTTATCATCTCTTAGGCAACAGATGGGAAAAAATTCCCTGAGAGGAAAAGAAAAAAAAAGAAAAATTCTAACCTCTAACAAGTGTAACTCAGAGTAAAGAGCATTCCTAAATATAGAGGATGTAGCACAAAGGTCAATGAATTGCAAACACTGCTTCTGCTATTGTTAGCTATTCTGCTCCAAGATTATATCCAAGTTAGCTCAAATTAAAAAAATAAAACCAACACGAAAAGCCACACCCAAGCACATTGAAGGTACTGCTTTACTCCCTGTTCACAGCATGTTTTACCCTGACTTAAGAGAGCTAGAAGTGCAAAAAGTGCATCTAAATTAATCAAGAAGAAAACAATACTAGCAGTACATTCTCATCACCTCAAAACTGCCGAATTTTTAAAATCATAACAGGGAAACTGCAACAATGGATCTAGTCCCTCACTTTTCTCATCTAGCCTCCTCTGTTACCTCCAGTCCATAACTCCCTGACATTTATCCCCTATTCTTGCTCCTTTCATGCCACTGCTGGAAGTTCTCATATAATTGTCTCAGAATACAGCTTATAAATAGAGTAATTATTCAGGTATAAATTCTAACACAATTATTTCACTGTGCACTTAGCTGTAGCTTTTCCCCATTCTCGAATGAGCATTAAGAATCCCCAGTATCTGTTGTGTCTCTGCCTCTGTTCAGATCAGGTGGCTGTGCCTCTTTAAACACCAGAAATTAAACATGCAGCTATGCAATTACACAAGGCCTGCATCTTTAAAGCTGGAGTAACAGTGGTGTAAATTTCTTGTGAAAAATCTATTACTGAGAAAAAAAAGTATTTAAGTACAAATCCTCCTAAAAACAAAGTTTTCTTCCTCTCCCTACTCAGACTCCTTCCTTTAAGGGTTTTAATTCCCCCTGGAGATTTCATTACATCAATTCTGGTGATCTGTTCTACTCCTCTCTGCCCCTGCACCATCTACTCAGCCTCCCATCTCTGCTGCAGGATGGATGTGTTCTCTTCCCTTTAAAGACACCCTAGCAGCATCCATTGCCCCCACCAGTGGCACTCCTTGCACACCATGTCCTTTGGGCTCATCTCTTGCCCCTTCTATCTGCCAACAAAAGCCACTGAAATGCCAGAAATTGGAAGATTGTACCAATGCCTAAATTAGCACTCATATGTGAGTGTCCTTCCCCAGATAGCATCCTCAGCAGCTAAGACCACACATGTAAAGCCCATACCAGCCGGGGCACACATTAGCTACCCTCATGCCTTGGTGGCTGGTGAAACCCTTTTTCTGCTCCAGTGCTTACCTCTTACCCATATGTTTTTGCAGAAGTGCAAAGTTCTACTTTTGCAAACCCCACTGACTTTCCCACTGCATTCCTATGCCATTTTTATGCCCCTGCTTGGAAGGTGTCAGCTGCAGAAAGGTGCCCAAGGCATCCATCACCCAGGCTTCCCATTAGCCACCTGGCTTTCCTGCCATTCATCTTCCTGCCCACCCGGCTTTCCTAAGATACAGAGGCCTTTGGAGAAAGCACATGAAGTCTGTGTTTGCAGAGTAGTTTGCAAATGTTTTCTGCCTACACAACTGCCAATGCAACAAGAGCTTAAACCAGCCAGGCTTCTGTGAAGAAAAAAGGCTTCTCTGCTGCACAAAACCCTATGAGCTGCACAGCTGGATATCAAAACCACCAGCTCTGAAGCTCAGCTGGAGGGCTCCCCAGGTCAGCATTTTATTTCTGCATCTCCAAAACCACCTGTGGTGTTTTTAATAACACTTGGTGGTGTTAGAACCTTCCTTGCAGCTACTCACTCTTGCAGTGCTCCATTTTTGAAGCAAGGAGCTGACAGTGTGGCTTTATTTCATCATGGTGCAGGATGTGGCTTTGGGCCATTGCCATTAACAGACTAAATGAAAAAGCATGCACAAGATATTTAATCACCACAGAATTTTAATCAGACCACTCAAATGTCAAGGCTAATTTTGTGAAGTGTTTCTGCCAATAGGCAGAAACATGCCTATAGTCATGTCTTTATCCTGATCATCTTTGGAAAGTACCAAGTGACAAAGTTATCCCACCTGAAGACAGAACAGTTGAGCTCAGGACTGGGATCAGCTGTTTCAGCCCAAGAGAGCTGACAAGAAGACAATAAAAGCATGCAGCTGGGAGGACTTACGTGGTGGTGGTGTTTTTTTTTTTACTTTCCCTCCAAACGAACTTGGGATGAGGTATGTTGGATTCCCAAGAGCACGTTGACACTTGGCAGTTGTTTTTCACCACATTGCTTGTTCAGAAAAGTCCATCTCCAAAACCACAGAAGAAATCACCTGCTGCATTTAACACCTTAAGTCAGCAGCAGCAGCTTCTGGTCAGCACAATGCTAAGAATTGAGTGTTGGGGACCGGGAGGGGTTCAGGCCTCAGTGCTAAGGGCTAGACCCACTTCTGCTATTCTGGTAAACCAAAAACCCCAAGGTACAACTGTGGGTTGAAAGGGAAGAAGGAGGGACGTGATGGACTGCAAACTCAGAGATCCTGGAGGACCTACCAAGGTGAAACCTAAGAGGATAATTCTGTGTACTGGCACAGTTTGCTGCAGTCTCCCCCAACTCCTCAGAATCACCCTGTCCAGCACTGCCAACCCATGCCCAGCAAATACGGATTTACAAAGCCAGAGGGGAATAAAATCCAGCCTGCTAGAGCATGCAAATTAGGTACAACATTAGCTGGATTTGCCTCACATTTAAAAATGTTGTTAAAACTACACATGTTGGTTTTAATGCACAGTCCTAAAAACCCTTAAGAGGCAAAGGAGCTGCTGTTTGCCAGTCCAGGGGTGTTGACTGCATGGGCTGTTTTGTTCCTCAGATACCAGACACTTCAAGCTATACACAAAGGCTTCTCCAGATGCCACAGGATACCAGTGGCCGTGAGATAATGTATCGGTCATAGCACCAAATATTGCTTTTAAACATTTCCATGGTCTCAGAACACCAAAACCAAAAGCTGCTGCCAGCTGCCTATTGGAAGATTCAGCTTGAATACTTGAACCGAAGACATAGGTTGAGCAAGATGGGAACAGAGAGAAAATGTCAATCAAACAAACCAGCCACCTTAAGCCTTTCCTCCTTATATGGGAAAAAGGAAAAGTTGAGAAAGACAAAGTTGGGGTTTTTTTGCAGCAGTATCTAGCAACTAATAAATGAAATATTACAATACCCCACAAGAACTTTACTTGTCTGTTCAATTGAAGGAATATTTTCAATAGCTTCCACTACTTTTCCATCATGTTGCTAAAGACCAAGAGCACTGAAGAAATATATCTGGGAGATCCTAACACCTAGGTTTCACCAGGTACACTATATAGCCATTTAACAGCATAGCCAATGACAAAAACGTACCTAAAGCCACCTAGTATGGCTGACCAAACTAAATCGGCTTTTCTAATGCACCTTTATTTTTAAACATCACTGGTCTGTAGACAATTTGTTTCACTAAGTTATACTGCTCTTTAAAGTAATTTTAACATGCAGCTCATCAACGTGTGTACTTAGAGATAACAACACTAGGGACCTGCTCAAATAGGGACATTATAACAGCACCCAATACCAATAGAGCAACTACGTATCTATGTACAGCTCACAAGTGTGAGGAGAGGAGAGGAAGTTTTTGTTTTAAGGGGGTGACTAAAGAACACATGGTATGTGGTAGCAATTCTACAATGACACTAGGCATTTATGTTTTCTCATCCAAGATCCACTCTATGATGCGTAAAAGCAGAAACACAAACTCTCTTTTAGGATATTTAGGTCAAAATAGTTATAAGAAGAAAGATATGGGGGAGGGCAGAAGAGAAGAAAGGGAAAATGGAAGATGTAACTTGGGAAAGAAACCATTCCTTTAAATAAAAACATTAATTGAGAGAAACCCAAACCAACAAACCAGCCTTATTGTACCAGTTGTATACCAGAATCATGAAAGACTTCCTTTTAGCAAAAAAGTACATAAGATTGTTAAAAGCCTGATCTAAATAACTCTTCCTGTTATTCAAAAATATCTCACACATGCGCATTGATTTTTTTTACTGTACTTTAACCATCATGTACTTAGGAAACACAGCAACTTAAGCTTTCAAAAGCAGGACACCTACACACACATATAGCAGAAGCAATGAAGGACAAAAGAGGTGGTTTCTTGATTGTCTTTTGACATACTTTGGTGATTAAGAAAGGATTTTCAGACTTTTCCATATGATATGGAAGCAGGTTCATGAAAAGACTGATCATACATTGTTTTACATAACTGATACTCTATTAGTCTGCAATAGGCTGTTCTAGTATATTTGATAAAGAGAGAGGGGCTAATGGCAATACTCTAAGAGGAGAGTTCTCAATGTCATTTTTATATCTGAGTTTGAGAATGTAGGAAGATTAGGGTGTCTAGTTGTTCAGGATTTTTTAATTAAACTCGTCAATCCCCAGGTCTCTTTCCTCTCCTTTGATCACTCCAGTTTATTAATATTCAAAATTTTGGTGAAAGACATACTGAAGGCAAATTTAAAAAAAATACTAATATCATCTCTCTCCCTTTCAAGTGCTGGAAGGAGAATTCCTTCAGTTTTATCAGCATTTCCCTTTGATTATTTTCCTCCCTCCTGCTCAGTCATCTTTTAATGAGTTGAAGAAAAGGAGGGAAAGACATTGCCATCTTAAAAGAAAGGCAGAGTCTATGCAGGAAAGTGAAGAGTTTTACTGTAGCCCATTACATTTAACATGAAAGGCCAATGAAGCTTGAAAAGCAGCATTTTACTCACCTTTCATACAGTCTTAGTCTCCCTTTCACCTCACTGGAAGGAACAAAAAATTAAGCAATCTACAAGAACCAGAAACAAAGGATGGAAAGCCACAGTTTTGGTTCTAAATGCAAAGCAGGAAGGCGTATGTTCTAATCAAAACCCCCCCTCCCAACCTTATTTTGAAGCCAAATAAGAAGTTCTATTTCAAGAAGTCTGAGGAGTAACAACAAAAGAACAACTTTGTTTTCAGTCAGAGTTCACCCTGAGCACAGAAAAATCTCTATACATCAATGAAAAGATCACAGGTCACAAACAAAAAATATGTGCACTTTTCAAAATACAATCTGAAGGCACCCACAGAAATACCAACAACCTGCAGAGGACTCTTATATACTCATTTTGCTGTTTCAAGTTCCTCCTATAGTCTCCTACAGTTTTAAAAGCTACAAACCGAAAAAGAACAACCAAAAAATCCAACCCATTCTCATCCCACTGCCCTCCCCCAAAAACTCCCACCCTACTTATATGTTTCCAGACCCCATCAAAAAGATTATTTAAGGAATTTTTTTCTGGATTTCAGTGTTGCCCAAGCTTGAACTCAGAACAAATGGAAGCACACATGTAAGAACAGTGAAAAGCACTTATCAAGAGCCCTGTGAAGCAAGTAGCATAAACTTAAAATAACTTCTCAAATATTTGAGAACAAATTAGGGGTGAAAAATAGGTGTTTAACATTTGTAGTAAAGTGAACTCTAAGCCAAAGACAGAAGAGGTACTACTGCATTGATGAGTTTTATGTAATATTGCAAGAAGAAATGAAAATAAAAACTTATCTAAAAGAGAGGTTTGACAGTAAACGTTAGATACCTCAGGGGCCTTAACTAGTTTTTTTGTCTTTATGAACAAACTTTGATTAAATATTACTAAGTAAATGGTTCTATTACTAAAACACATTTTCAGTAGACCTTTCACACTTTCTGTTAACTATTCTTTCAAATAAAAAGAAAAGACAGTACACTGCAAAGAAAAGCACCAAAATAACTACACTTATCAACAAAGTTATATCACCTTACCCTTCAGAAGAAAGTTGCAGGGCAGGGAAAGTAAACAGCTCTTTGAAAAAAATGCTAGAGTCATATTAAGTCCAAACTACCTCCATATGTGTTGTTTGTTGGATTATAAGAAGTAGTAACACCTCTGGCTGAAAGCTTGTTGGGCTGGGGTTATTATTTTTTCAGCATCTGTGTTTGTGGTTTGCTTCTTAATCTTTTCTTTTAAACTTCATTTTAAAATAGAAGTAGGAGTGCTGTGTCTATGTGGGTGTTTTTATGGGTGCATGGTTATTCAACTTTCCCAAAAATCTGATCCTGACTGTAGTAAGCATGTAGTCAGTGTTCCATGGGAGGGAAAACTGCTCAGTGAAAGTTGTGGCAGGACAAACGTGAACGTAAGAGGATATTTATATGAGATTATATTATACAAGTCTTTCAGTAACAGAAGATTATATATACAATCCTTATCCACAATGGTTTGTTTATTTTGCTGTCCTTTAGACTAGTTCTTTTTTATAAGTAAAAAAGAAACTGATGTTAATGTAGTAATTGCTGAGGGCGTAGTAGAAGTGTGATTCAAATAGTTAGAGGGTGAAAGAGGAAGCATGACACATGGAGGTCTCCTCTTCTGTTTTCTCACTTTTGTTTAGTAGTTCCTTGCACAAAGCTGGCTCTCTCTTCTTTGTGCCAGTATTCAGGATCTGTGCCTCTTCCATGCTTTCTGAGTTACTAGGCTGGCCTCATCATCTCTGATAGATATGTAGTTGCTTTTTAATACTGAATTCCTTTGGACAAGATCTCACTGCTGCCAAGAAGCAGAGGCACCTACAAACCTTTGAAATGTGTCTTCTGAAGCACTAGCTATGAAATTACAGACCCCATCAATAATATAGGATGGTACAAACATAACAGCTCTTCCATAAATACATTGACTAGCATCCTATGCCTGAGAAAACACCAAACATAGATGGACAGCCATACCCTGGACTGGGCACAAGTTAAAATGATAAGGTCACAGACTGGTAAACATTTTAGTTTTATTAAAAAGTGGCAGTCACGTCCCTGCTTGGGTAAGCTGGACAAGTTTCTGTTGTTTGGTTGTATGGGGTGGTTTTTTTCTCTTTTCCTGTGCCCTTGGGTATTTTTGGGTTAGTGAGCTCTGAAAGCAAAAATAAGCAGCAACAAGCAGCAATTATCAAGAAAGCAGGCTGGGCAAACAGTGGGTCTTTTTACCATGAGTCTTCCTTCCTCAAAATGACACATCAGACTTCAATTATCCCGTTAGCTTGCATGAGAGACAGGAAATGCCTGCCAGAAGCTGATTTCTGCTGGCCACCTTATAAGTGGACATGATGCAGTGTCTCAGCCTGCTGCTCCTGCAAGGCCATGTTTTCTTTGGGATAAGTAATGCAAGGCAACAAGGCTTCAGGCTCATTAGCTCAGCTACAGGTATAATTAAAAACAACTGAAGAGAAGATTTAGCTCTGCATTTATTTTTAGATGGAAGAGATCCCAGTAAGAATTCTTAAGGATAAGGTATCTTATTAGATCTATGAACAGAGTTTTAAGGTTTTGAATTTTCCTTCACTCAAACATCAGTCTGTACCAGGAACAGCCTACATGCAGAATCTGACATGAACTTGATTTTCAACTCCTCCTTAGAGTTTAAGACTTAGAAGTTTGTTTGATATACAGTCAGACAAAAATGCAAGGATTAATCAGGTGAACTGACCCTATCATATAAAAACATTTATTTCAGTTACAAGCACAAGGTTTATCTTATATTACTAATGCACAGAATCAAGGACTGAGTATGTTGCTGGAGGTTAAAAATGGAAAACCTAATCAATACCACTTCAATCAATAGTTCAAGTAACCAACCCATGCATCCTTTCCCTTCTCCTGCAAGATTCTTAATTCAAATAGCGTACAGTACCTGACAACCCAGCATCTGCTTTGTAGACCTAAATAAAAGGAAACAATGGTCCCAGGGCAGATTCTTGTGGAGAAATTTGGCAAGGGTTAAAATTGGGTGATACAGAGTTTGAAGTGAGATTGCTTTGTGTTTGAAATACTGTGGAAAGAGACTTTTCCTCATACTGCTGTCATGGAGTTTTTCTTGGTTCCACATGGTGTTTCCATAGCTGTCTGCATTCTTCCCTCCCTTAACACTGACAGATTATAAAGGAGTGGACCAGGTTTCCAAGTGAGTTGACTTTTTTTCCTTCTATCCATGGCATTATTTGTATAAGTGAACAAGCAACAACATCCAGTAAAGAAGAAAGTGTAAACATTGTCTGGAGAAGACTGAAATACATGAAAGTCCTGAAACACATCACAGGCTGAAGAGGGTGATTAATTGAGGTCCTCTCTGTCAGTGACATGACTCTGTCCTCTGTTAATCGTGAGATTCCCACTATCAGCTGTGGCAACAGGTACAGCCTTCTCAAGGTAGACTGATTACTCTAAGCAACACACACTAATATGGCATGTTCTATGTTATAATTTAGTAAAATATTACCATAACACAAGTGGAAAAATGTTAGTTTGTTAGTGCCCACTATAGAATTGAAACTTCCAACCAGTCCTCACCCCCAACACACAAGCCCTTTGGGATGATACTGCTTTCTCTTGGTGAAATGCTAAATTATGTTTTGAGTAACTAATTTAATTTGTCTGTCTTGTTGTTGGAAGATTATCTTCATTTACCAGTCCGAGCAACTGACTGGATTGCTTTGATCCACTCTGTACGCTCTGTGGATGAGGCTGCTTGCAAGTAATAGTGGATTTCATTTGCTGTGATGATTTCAAAGAGGATGTTGTCAACATCATACTTCTTCGCTACAGGGAAAAAATAAGAACGTCAACTATCAGAGAAAAAAGTCTTGTACTTTCAATATTTCCTCCTTTCTTTTGACAGTTGAGCCTGATCAGGCCTTCACAAATATTGAGTCCAAGAGATGAGTCTCTCTCTCAGAGAAGCCACTCATAAATTCTGTATGTTTCGCCTTCAGGAGTCTCTGGTTAGCTGGTCTCAAATCATGGAAGAATCTGCAATCCTGCTGACAGATCATATTCCCCTAACCCTCCCATGCCTTGCCAGCTACAAAAACAAGATGCTTGACTTCATGTCACATCCATCTGTTTATTTTCTGAGATGCTACCAAACTTTCTTGCTAGATATGATAGCCAGCCTCTCCTGTGGACAGGAGAATGCTTGAAATTCATGTTTCTTGGTCCTTACAGCAAGGACATTTCTGTTCCCACAACTTCTAGATTTGGGAGGGAAGAGAAGGTGGACAATAACAATTCATCGGCATAACCATTTCTAACATGAAGCTTCCATCCCAAATTCATTAACTAAAGAGATCAAACTCCGCTTACTTTGCCTGAAGGCCAGTTATCCTAACACAGGGTTTGTGTCATCCTTTTAATCAGCCTTCCCTAAAGTACCGACAATACACAAGATTCCCTGTTTGCTACTTTTACCACAGTACCCTTCCCCAGTAATTCAGACAGCAAGAGAGACCAATTACTAGAATCATTGTACATAGACTGCTTTGGAATAAAAAACACTTGTGATTTCAGGCAGATTGAAAGGGAGATTTTGTACCAAAAACTTATTAGAGAGCTCATTCAATATCGTTCCTTACTGTCTGGCATATCTTCCACTGCTGTCACCACACAGCCTCTCAAGTGAATTGCTCCCAGTGGTTCTTCTCCCTGAGGAGGACATGAAATCAAAATGAAATGCAACACTTTTGAAACTGTTAGCATGTTAATATATGGCTACATTTCCAGAAGGGAAACAAACCCATTTGATTACTTAGTATGTCTCACCTGAGAGAACAGGGGATCCTCAGTCTTTGTGTGACATGGAGGGTTGGGGGTGTGGTAAGGGAAAGGCTTACAAGTAAATAGGGAATCTCTTGTGATTTAGAATTCAGGATCTGCAGGGTATTTAGCATGGGAATGGGCCCATTAGAATTACATAAGAAATAGGATGCCATGTCTCAGCCTGGCACGGCAAATACCTCAAATATAAACTGCAAAATTACTGTATTGTGTTCATTTGCACTTAGGACACAATTTGTTTTGATCAAGTGAGAGTACACATTAATTCTAATTAATCACAGCTAAGAGGTGAAAATACAGTTCAGTGTTACCTGTTCCCAGGTCTGGGTGGCACTTGCCACCCTGACTTGACAGCCCCAGAAATTGTCCTTCACTCTGCTTTTCCAAAGGATGGCTAGGCCATGTAAGAACAAACAGTCGCACTGTCCTGCCTGATCTTCCCTGTCACATTCTCATGCAAATATTCCATTCAAGTACTTCTACAAGGCACTGGATTCAAAACAAACAGGGAAATAAACTGAATCTCTCTTACTCCAGCAGGATCATAATAGTGAAGATATGCAGGATCATCTCTTAAAACAAACTTTCTCACTTTCCAGTTCTTCCTCCGATGTCCCTAGGAAAATTCGAAAACAAGAATGTCATGGAGCTGCTTTGCCTGCATGCAAATCTTACCTACACATGAGAGGACAGGCAAATACAAAAGGGAAAAAACCAGAATATTCTGGACAGGAAATACTCACTGGAGTAGGACTTGAATCTGCCTTTTCTATATTCCAATCTTTTGCACAGCAATTGGACTACCAAACTGCTTTCTCTTCTTATTTTTTTTGTGCAAAGCAGAAGAGCTTCAACATAGGAGGTTCTCCTAAACATACCATACAGTCTGGTAGTTATGACATTCATGTGAGATCTGTGAGAACTGGGTTTAACTGCTTGCCAGAAAACATGGCTGCAAAGTGCCTTGCAAGAAGATACCTTGAATTATTGGGAAGGATGAGCTGCAAGTCTTTCTGTCCCTGCAGAGATAACAACAAATAAATACTTATCTAGCTTAAACACCCTGGAGGGCTCATGGCTGAGAAGCTTAGGCAGAAATATGGGCGTAGATGCCTCATGGCCCATTTTCATGACTGAAGAGGATGGGTGTGGAAGGTTTAGATCTGCTGAAACCATTTTCAGCAGAAGTAGTGACCCTTCCAAGCAATGACCCACAACTCACTGAGGGTGACCAAGTGCAGACTAACATTGGTGAAATATTGTCATTAATCACTTCCTCTGGCATTTCAAAATACAAGTTTCTCAATTAGCTAGTGTTTCCACGGAAGCTCTTACTAACTAGGTTGATATGAATGTGACAGAGTAAAAGAGCAGCAAGGCGTGGGTCTAATTTCTTCCATCACTTTTGAGTAAACTGATTAAACAAGAGAAATACATGTGAGCACTACCAAAAAGTTCTTAGGCCCTCAAGGACTATTTTAACAGTACAGGTTCAGACTCAATATTAGGAAACATTTCTTTAGAGATAGCGTGCTCAAACACTGCAACAGGCTACCTAGAGAGGTGGTCAATGGACCATATCTGTCAACGTGTAAGAAGCTTTTGGACAACAAAACCTTTAACAATGTGCTTTAATCTTTGGTCAGTCCTGAAGTGGTCAGGCAGTTGGACCAGATGATTGTTGCAGGTCCCTTCCACCTGAGCCATTTTGTTCATTGAAGAATCCTGATTATGCCTTCAGTTCACTAATACATGCTTGCAATGGCCCTGGAAACATGACATTCACTGTATTCCTGAAAGTTTTGCTGGAAAAGAAGGTATCCAGTTATCTTCTGTCTTACGCATCAAACATTAGTGACTGAAACAACTCCTTTGCTCAGGCATGCTGAAAAAGTCTATGAAAACTGGCAACTGAATCCAGTCGTGTGTCCAGAGGGACACAGGAGTGGCAGCCATTTTACCTGAGTTCAGTTTCGTATTGTACCAATGACTCGTCACAGCTTCTGTGTTAGGACTCTTTCCTAATTAAAGCTATCAACTGTTTTATTTTGTGGTAAGAGCAATAAACCTGGCAATATTTGTCCAGAGTCCTGCTGCCATGCTGCAGCAAGTGTTCCTTGTGCAAAGGCAAGAGAGACAGAGATGAAACTTGCCATAGGGTAGTTTCTCTCTCATCTGAAGTTTTTAAGTGTAAAAGGGCAATCTTGCACTCATGTAACATCATCAGTGACAGGATGGAACATGGGCAATACTGACCTGTTTCAGCAAACATCCTTGTTTGACAATTGTGCCTCTGAATTCTTCTTTGAGGACCACGTCATCATCACTGGAATATCCCTCACAGAAAAATCCACTGTCTGGCTGCAAGACCATAAGAGAAATGTTACAGAAGTTACACAGTTGCTGCATGCTTATGTACATTTACCAATCTGGCTTCTTTTGGCTTCCCTCCACCCTGTTATTTGTCACCCCAAAGAAAATATTATTATTGGTGGTGGTGTTTTGTTTTTTTGTTGTTGTTATGGTTATGGTTATTGTTAAATAATCTAACCTTTTACTGGAAAAGTCTCCTAGTGAAGTTGAGGAGCTCTCCAAATCACCATAGACACATTTCAGCGTGAGGTGCGACTACACTTCCATGATACCAAGTCAGACACTGACTTGCTGTGGCCGCCTCACACCACATTGGTATTGAATCAAACTAGAAATAATCCAAAAGCAAGCAGGGTACACATGGGCTGCTACAACAAGCATCCTGGGATGCCACAAGGCTGCCTTTACCAGCAGTGTTTCGGCTGCACAGGTAAAGTCTCCCTAGGACAAACATATTTAGGAAAATAAATGAGTAGTGGAAGAGTAATTTTGCTGAAGCCGAGTGATTCTATGTGGTAAATATAAACAGAATTGTAATACCAATTTACTTGTTTTCACTTTATAGAAGGCATACTTTTTTGTTTAAGTCCATAAGCCAAATATCTTTCAAACAGTATTTGACTGTGATATTTCAAGTTCTTCAAATCAGTCCACAGAATATGAAGTAATAAATGGAAAAGGCAGGTCACTGGGGGATATTAAAACCTTTTACTTCTTGCTCACAAGCAAGCTGTGTGTGTGCACACTCACACTGAGTCAGATTTGATGGCTCTGCACAAAAATGGATTTGTAGCTTCTGCCACTCTGTGAAGCCCTGTGATAATGAATTACTCTCTTCTCTTCCACTGAATCAACAGGAAACAGATGGTTAAATTCTGGTCACCAGTACAATTATCAGGAACAAAGTCTAAGTTAAAAAAAACCCAGCTTGGTCTCAGCACTCAATTCACATTTAGAAAGGTGCCAGAAAAAAAACCTGTCCTGGTTACAACTATTAAAGTGAGCCAGCTCATTCTGAGTATCACAGGAAAAAGACAATTAAGATAGATTTCTCCATTTCTGTACAATCTTTCCTCCAGGATTTAAGAAGCCAAACAAAAAGCATGAGGAAAGCAGAGCGTTAGTAAGTCTGAGACTATAAAAAACCAGAATATAATGCTCACAAAGTAATAGTAGGCATCACTGAGATCTAGGAAGGGGGTGTCTGACAGTCCCTCAGCAGCAGCCTTGGACGTATCCCCAGCAGGCTGTAGGTAGCCTTCACTCAAGAGGGAAGAGGCAAGCAGGAGACCTTCTTTGCGATTTCGGATGGAGCTGCTGGACACCAGCCAGTCAATCACACAGGTGCCTGGTTACAAAGGAAAAAACACCAGCTGCAAACCAAGACAGACATGAAGAAGCCTAAAAGTACACTGGAAACAACCCTACTCCATGTATTCATCAATCTTCTAAAAAATGTTCTTAGCAACAACATGGGGGAGCTAATCTGGGAAGGTTCCTGGCCATCCAGTGAGGCACAGCCTTTCCAACTGATGGCAGGGGCCAGGACAGCTCTCAAACTCCATTCCTGAGGGAGAAGAGAGCTGGGAAGGGATGCAGGGCTGAGCTGGGAAGCCTCAAAGACAGGGACTGGGGATGTATGAAGCACAGCCAAGCCTGGAAAAGGCAGCCTTCCAGGCTGCTATGCTACTAACATAATGCTGTTGGAAACGGGGTGACTCATAGAGTCACAGAATCATTATGGTTGGAAAAGACCTCCAAGATCATCAGTCCAGCCGTTAACCCAACACTGCCATGTCCACCACTGAACAACGTCCTCAAGTGCTACATCTGTGTTTTTGAGCACAAACACAGATTTGACTTGGAGAGAAACAGGAATTACAATATGACACCATTCGGTGATGAAAAATTCAGAATGGAATGATTATTCTGTACTTAAGTGTTTCACACAACAATCTCCTCAAAAGATTACTTCAGTCTTTCTGACACTGGTAAAATTTCATCCTTTTCCTTTGTTTACCATGGCCATAACTGAACACTTTTTCAAGATACATCCTTTGATGATCTCCTGGGTTAGTCAAGAAAACATCTGGTTTTCTTCTCAAACTTCTCTGTGCTCTACAGAGCTTAGAGCTGTTTCGTCTCTTTAGTTTTTCAACTCTGTGCTCACTTTATTGTATGGAATAGTGGGACAGGAGCTCCTTACCTGTAAAGCAGTGATTGAATACTCTTTTATCTTTTTCCAGCTTCAACTCCTTTATTCCCTTTTCAGGATCTTTCATTGAGAGGTACAAAGCACTGTGCATAAAAAGAACCACAGAAACTGTTAGCAAATAAAAAGGTTTTGCTAGTTTGTACAATAATGTCATTGTCATTCGTGGGGGCTTCATGTTTTATTGGCATATGGCTCCCTGCAGAGCTGCAACATGGCTTAGTTTCATCTCCTGCATCTCCTGAAACATTCAAGTTGCTAAGCCTGGAGGTCTCACTACATTACCATCACAGCTGTGGGAGCAGAGGGTGGAGTGCACAAAGGGCTCACCATATCTCCATATTTTGAGAATGCAGTGACTTGTGGGGACTCTAGCATGAAGAAAGGAACATCCACTGCTGAGGCACCTTCACAGGGCCCCACAGCCCCAGTAGGAGGGTTCACTGCTGTGCTCTGTGTTCACCCAAAGGTCCTGGGCTGAGTAGAAAACCTGTCCCTGTCCCAGTCCCAAAGCCTGCATGCTCTCAGACAATCTTGGCCCTGTGTGGTTTTACTGTCTTATAAGGAACACTTCAGGCTCATTTTTATCTTGGTATGTACAGCTCAGAGACAGAAAATAAGATATCCTTGATTTTTAAAAGTACTAACAGATTGCTTCCCTTTATCTCTTCTTCTCCCTTTGCCAGTTTCATGTTCTCTGGCAGGCACCACATTCCCCTCACCATCCAAAAACAAGGCTAACATCAGCATTTCACTGGAGAGCAAATAAAAGGTCAAAAATATTTTTGCAATAAGTGATTTATTGTATAAAATGCTTAGCCTGGAAGAATCACACTTTGGCTGGCATACCCTCTTGCCCTGCAGTATGCTCAAAAATCTCTTTATCAGCAAAAAACCTTTGATAAATAAGCATGTTTTAGTAAATGTTAATATATTAAAAGGAGCTTCCTCGTTCTGATTGCTAGCTCATCTGTGACACATTGTACAAACTGAATTTTTTAGTTGTGCAGAAAGGGCTGCGAGAGAATCCATAGACAGACAGGCTCATTTTTCTTCCTGACCTAGGTTATGTGTCTGACACACTGACTGCAGATGGAAGTAAATGGGGGAACAGAGCTATGAGAACAAACCTCAGATTGATCGTTTCAGGCAATCTGATAGACTTTCTTGTGGATTTTCTGGCAAACCTTTGGCCTCCATCTATGCAATGAATTGCTTTCTTGATATCCCGCACCCAGGCATCTCTCTCCTCCAGGAAGGCAGCTTGAAAAAAGTGGTCCTGCTGCTTGGCCACAGTGAGCTTGAAGACAAACTGGAATGATAAATTATGGGAGGGGGTTTTTTTAAAGTTACTTTGGTGTAGCCAGTTGGGGACAATTAAGCTAGTACCACCACAACATACAGCCTACCTATGCCTAAGGACTATGGAAAGTGCCTTAGAGACACAGTTAAATTATAGAAACTCTGAAGAAAACCATGAACAAGCACTGCACATAACTGAATCCTTTTGTTACTTCACTGTGACTGATCCTGACATCGTCAGCACATCCAAGGTGTGTGGTACCAATATAGCTGCTGATTTTAACTTTTGCTGGGAAGTTCAACACAACTGAAAGACTGAAGCACCTAGCTCCTGAAGGCATACAATGGATGTAAATTTTTTTAATGTTTAGAGACATGTGAACAGTCTGATGGAGGAAAAATACCCCACATCATATTCAGCTACTGACTCACAAGGGCAAAAAAGGTCATACACTGGAGAGTACCTGGGTATATTTGCAGCCTAGTAAACCTCTAATGGCTTAGTAGGGAAATGATACATCCAACCCTTCACTACACCTTAGGATCACCTATATAAACACACTAGCAACAATAGAAAGACTGTATTTCCCAAAAATGAGAATAGATCATCTAGAGGTAGTTGTAAACAGAAAAAATAACAACCTGAAAAAAACCAAACCAAACCAAAACAAACCCCTAAAACCATCCAACAAAGTTCACACTGTTTGAACTCATTTCCATCCAGTGATCTTCTGGATGGAAAATCTGGACCTAATTACTCAAGTTTCCACTTCCTCTAAAATATAGTTCCCCATGAATGACACTAATTTGTTCTTTAGTTGTGTTATAATAAATATTACAGGTTCTGACTCAGCAAGTGTCTAAAAATGCCAAGCTAAGCCACAAGCCAACAGCACGACTTGATGAGGGCAAGGAAAGCAAAGGCTACTGTAAAAGAGCAGCAAATTTACGTCAGTGAAATCAACACACTGAATGAGTCTACTGGAGCCCACGTTTGTAAATGATACATTACAAATGTATAAATGATAAATTTCTGAACATCCATGACAAGCATTTTCCAAACTATGGCCAACAGGAAAAATTCTGACACCCTGAAATTGTGCAGAAGTCCAACTGAATATCATGGAAGATAGATTTCAAACTTAACAAAGCAATGAGTCCTCAAAAGTCCATCTCAGACAGAAAAGTAACCTTACTCATCTGATACTGTTCATATTTCCAGCAATACTCACCTTTTCTGTTATGCAGGAAAGACCTACATACTGAAAATCAATGTGCAGTGCATGAGGAAAGCAAACAGACAGATCTCTCCAAATCCCAATATTCAACAATCAAGCTAATGCTTCAAATTAACGGAATGAAATACCAAAGCATTGATGAGATTTATTACCAAAGGAAAAAATTAGCCTTCCCAAAGAGCTGAGAAGCAACATACAGTGAAATGCTAAAGAAGATTTTTCCTTTTCAGCACACAGAGAAGACTGGCAAAGCCCTTTCTTTTTAGCATTTACAAAGTTAAGGCCAGTAACTTAGATAGACTTCGAGGCTTCCTCTGAAATTGGTAAAGAGGTTGAGTCTCCAGTCCTAGATGTGACCAAGCCTCCCTCTGATGATGTATATCTGTTTGTGCGTTTGAGAAAATTAGACCATTATTTTAAACTAAATACCAGCATTTTAGATAGTTTAAATTGGGAGAGATGGATCTAACTCTGAGCAACCAAACATGATAATGCTATCCACAAGAAAACCATGGGGAAAATGGAAAAAGCTGAAGAATATCAGAATTTATGTTACATTAAACAATGATCAAACATCAAATCAAGGACAGCAAACAGTGGTGAATGCATTTTGAAATATAATCTCAAAATATGCAGTTGCAGTCCCTTCTGAATAGCCTTTATCTGTGCTTAACATATCCAAGATTGCTTCCTTTCCCCTCAGCACCTGCATTTTGCAATTGATGTAGTAAACAAAGCATGTTGGTGATGTATTCTGAGCTTTCAAATGAGGTCCTGATGCAGATACACAAGCTGATTCAAAAATTTAATCAGGGAAATACAGAAGTTTGCTTGTGGCCCAGTAGCCCCTGCTCCAAACTGGGCCCAGACAAGTGAGACTATACTTAAAACTGACCTAGTGAGAATTATCCCACTATCCACCACACGGAATTCCTGTCCTAAAAATATACTTTCATTTCTAGCTGTATAAACTTAAGAACCAGAATAATTCTCATAAAAGGAATAACTGTATGCTTTGACACGTAACCAGTGAGAAGCCAGAACAGAATGCAGAGGCATTGAATTCAGCACTACAGTAAAGCTGTAAAATGTAAGATGCAAAAATAAAGATACTACATTTTCAAGGAATACATGTAGAAATTTAGGTTTAATGATATTGGGCAGTAACTACTTGTAAGAACAATCCTGGTGATGGCTTTGCTCATACGAATTAGCATGTTGAATTTTTGACTGAACAATGCAAATTTTAAGAGAAAATCCATCTCAAGGGCTACTGGTCTACGGACTTGCAGAACAATCTCACCACCTCAATATGGAGGATCTGCTCCAATGCCTGCTGAAGTAATTTGGATTGTTTCCACTGACTTCAGCAAACTCTGCAGCAAATCTCACTTATGAAAAACAATTTTGGGTGCCTCAACCCCTGTGTCTCTGATCCTTTGTCTTTATTATCCCTCAGAAAAGACCTCAGCAAGTAAAATGAAACATAATGTAAAGCTCATTATGTAAACACCTAATGTAAAATGAAGCATAACATGAAACTCAGTGCAGCCAAAGGAATGATCCTCAGAGACTATCACCCTTCCATACAGATACAATGCACTTTCTGGAGACTGGTACATCCCAAAGGAGCCCTTTAGCCAGGTAAGGATCTCTCTCACTCTGCCTTCAGGAGACATCAGATACTTCAGACCTCAATGCCTACTTTGTTGAATGCACATATGCTGGTGAATTATTTTTCCTTTATTGTAAATATGTTACTGACATTTTCAAGCAACTACTACGAAATAATATTGATGGCAGTGCCTTTCTGGGACCTAAAGGAAAAAACCAAAACCCAACACAAAACTGTCTGGAAAAGAATGCTTTGTGAGAAAAACTTAATTTCTACCATTATAATGTATGTCTGTGGTACTCTTGAACATAGCACCCTTCATACCTCATGTATAGAGTAAGGAGTGTTGTGCTGAGGCTTGTTAAAAAGATAATCAGCACAGGATTAACAGCAGTCTTTATTCTCTGCCCCATCCTTTTTCTATACTGTCTCAAAGATAGCTCGTAAGTTAACAGCCCCTTTCTCTTGACAGATGTAAGCCTAAAAAGACTTAGTAAGAATCAAGGTGAGTTTTTTTCATATAAATATGGGTTCTGCACCACCACCCCCCACAAAAAAGAAAAGAAAAGAAAAGAAAAGAAAAGAAAAGAAAAGAAAAGAAAAGAAAAGAAAAGAAAAGAAAAGAAAAGAAAAGAAAAGAAAAGAAAAGAAAAGAAAAGAAAAGAAAAGAAAAGAAAAGAGGAAAGAAAAGGAAAGAAAAGAAAAGAAAAGGAAAGAAAAGAAAAGGAAAGAAAAGAAAAGAAAAGAAAAGAAAAGAAAAGAAAAGAAAAGAAAAGAAAAGAAAAGAAAAGAAAAGAAAAGAAAAGAAAAGAAAAGAAAAGAGAAAAGAAAAGAAAAGAAAAGAAAAGAAAAGAAAAGAAAAGAAAAGAAAAGAAAAGAAAAGAAAAGAAAAGAAAAGAAAAGAAAAGAAAAGAAAAGAAAAGAAAAGAAAAGAAAGAGAAGCAGCAAAAAGCAAAGCCAGCAGGTCCAAATCTGACACAAGGAACCCTGATTCCACTTACTACAAAATCTAAGGACAGATTTAATTATCCTCACTTTACTCATATGAAAAAGTAAAGTTCCTGTCTCAGCAGTCTTTCACACTTTCTATTTTTCTAATGCTCTCACAGAGACTTCTATCTTTAGTGAGGCATCCCTGTGGTAAATTTCTTTAAACTGTAGGGGGATAATGTTCCAGATTCTGGGGAACCCCTTTGTCAGAGGAATTCCTGACGATGTGATGCCTATTTGATGAAACTAAGTAGACAAAATAATGAATGACTAATTATATGATTCTTTGCTCATATTAGAAATCCTGTTTTACCAACAATTATTTTTCAGGAACACTGTAACAAAATATGTGTGTCACAGCATTTATCTCCTTCCTGTCTTAGCAAGCCAATTGTTGTTCCTTGACAATAAATAAATGCTTCTCCTCCTCACAAAATATTTTTCCACAGCTTTATTCTGCGGCAATTAGATTTATATTTAATATAGGAGTTGTTGCCATTCAGCTGCAAAATAAAATTTAGTTCTGCTTTCTGAGAGACTCAGAAATTTAATAAAAGCCAACCAACCAATCCCCCCAAAGCTTTCTGAATTAGTCCTCTTGAAGTGTCCTGAATTCAAATAGTACACAATTCCAAGCCTGATTGTGACTTCCTAAGGCAAGTGAGAATTGCCAGTAGGATGAGTGCAAGGAATTTGCAGCCACCAGCCTTTTGCCCTTTCAGTGCTTCCAGAAGTATAAGTATACTGTCAATTATTTTTATAAAAAAAGTACTTACCATTCTTTTGGCAAAATCTTGGCATGGGCTGTGAATAGAGCTTCCTTTTAGTGGGATCATCCCTTTGGGACTGTTATCAGCCTTCCGCTTGTAGAATTCAATTCCGTCTTCTAAGAGCACAACCCACATTGGCTTCCAGGTATTAAACATGCTGCCCTGAATCAATAAATCACATCTTATGTTCAATTAATCACTCTTCACGTGATATCCAAGGAAGATATGAGCTTCCAGGGACGGTCTGACTGATGCTAAAATAACTACAGTTTGTGTCTCAAGGGAAACATACCACAACCACACCCATCCTACTACGCAGTTAAACATTGTTGTTATTTTTCTGACCACGATTTATTTCCCCTTGTAGTTGCTCTGCCAATGGAGATTTAAATGCCATTGTGGATTTAAATAAAAGTAAAGGCTTTATCCTATGGGCTGTACCACAAAAGACTCCAGAGCAAAGGTTGCTGTGGGCCAGCAACTGCCTTCCCAAAGAATGGATGTGCCTGTGGCCCCACACACAGTCTCGAGGCCAAGGTGATGTGACCTCTTTAATCTCACTATTCTTCCTTGATGTTTAACTCAATTAAGTGCAACTGAGTAGGCTGTGGCTATTTCCTGTTACCTCTTTGCGAAACTTTCACAGTATGTTTCCCTACATCTTCTCAACCTGTTCAGAGTTAGTTTTCTCTTCCACTCAGTCCAAAATGACCCACTTACCTTCTTAACCAAGTAGCCCTCCCTTATGCGCATCGGTTCTCGCTCCATGGCTTGGGCAGTCCTGCTCTCGGGTCTATCAGTGCTGGCTGTTGAGTTCCTCTGGCAGCAAAGTCTGTGGGATGGTGTTTTTACAGTACAGCTGTGTCATTTCACAAGTTCCTCTGAATGCTAATCGCAAGCCCATTTCCTCTTACAGAGTGAGAGATAGGGAAATGCAGAAGCACATGTGTATTTATAGTCTGCCTCTGACAGCACAGGCAACAGCCTGACAAAACACTCCATCATATCAAATACAGCCAGCCTTGATACAGAATCCTGGGAAATTAAATAAGCACTTTAATGCTCAGTCACAAGAAATGGGGCCTGCTCTGCAAATACATGAACTCTACCAAAACAACAAACAGGGCATGGTGCAGCTGCCTGGTGCATGCCAAATGATTTCAGAGACAGGTTTCCAACACATCAGTGCTTTCACTTCACCCTGCCTTCCAAATCTGGCTCCCAGTGGGCAAGCATGTGGAGTCTGGCAGGAAGGTGGAGGACCCTCACTTGGTTAACGAGGATGCGCCCTCTGCTGACATAAGAAATTGGTTTATCAGACTTGATAGTGTTTTGGATTTTGATGCTGAGGCCTCCCAAAGACGTCAGCTGTCAAAGAGGCACAAATGGATTAGACCAGTGCATTACATAAAGCACTGACCACAAAATGCTTTCTACAAGCATCTTTTACTTGCTGCAGAGCTTGTTTGTCTTTATTTGGGAAAAGACAAGGCAAACCCATAGTTTTTTTATAAATACCAGAGTCACAATCCCTCTTCCCCATATAGAAGGAAGTGGGGGTATATGGGAGGCCATAAGAGGCTGCTTCACGGTATCTTGAAGCAGCCTCTTGTGTTCTTCCAAGCACAAGACTCCAAGTCACTTTTGCAGCTAAGCTCATTCAGATAAGTGTTGATTGAGCCCACAGTGACTCCATCTGTCACCTCTGCCAAGTGTAAAAATCCCTAAACAGGGACTTTTTTCACAGACAGAAATTCCTGTTCTCCATATGAGTCTCTGTCTCAGCCTTTACTCTGAAGAAATCCTTACTCAGAAGTCTGACAAGGTCTGTGATAGAGGACTAGAGAGTTAGCAGAGCCCTCACAGACCTTTTCTAGACATTCCTCACTGATGCCTGTTTAGTGGTGCTCCCACAAATGAGACTCCACTCCTTCCTTGATTATCTGTATCAATGCTTCACTATCTCAACTGCTGGGTGTTTCTCCTCACTGTCTGAATGGAGATTTTCCTTTTCCAGGCCTTTCTCAACTAGTTGCTGCTCAAATGACATATCTAGTCTCTCCGCAGGCAGAGCACCTATCTGTATCATTTGTTTCAAATTAAACACTTCGTAGTGCATTCTGTCCAAAGCATGCCTTTTTGTGATTATTTCATCTATCACTAAGTTGTTTGGGGTTCCTAAAACCTGCAGTCCCAGTACATTGTTCCTTTGCTCATGTAAATCATGCTGTTGTAAGAATCTTATTGCTATTAAAGCCACTAGTTGCTGATGAAACCAATCATCCATCAGTTTGCAAATCAAAGACTCCATATATTCTCTGGCTGTGAAGCATACTCGAATTCAACAAACAGATTTTAAAATTATTAGAGACAGAAACTCACACAGAGCTAATAAAACTTCATGGTCCTTGGAGCTAAAAGGAAAAATTTACCGCTAATAAGTGATAAAAAACCTTGTGTAACATTTACAGTAGAAAATTTGCCTACCACATCCAGGACTTGGAATGAACAGAAGATGCTTTGGATTCTCTGAGCAGAGATGATCTAACTGGATTTCTGAGTTATATTTCTGCAAAGGTTCCCTTCATCCTCCATAAGTCTTAAAATGATGCTTGATGGACTGAGTAGCTTGTAGAATCCTCCTGTGTAATATCTTTCTTGGTCACTAATTCTTTTTGCTTTAAGAAGGTGGATTGTTTCCTTCTCTTCCCTTTCATTTCAGTGATTCCATCTTCAGGAAAAGATACTTTTTTTTTTCTTTTCTCCAATTAGATAAACCAAAAATACAGGTCACAGACAACAGTAACTCTTGAAGTGTAATTTGGAAGCCAAATTATCCCTTTATTAGCTGCCTTGAGGACATAATGCTTCAGAGCTTGGAGCTATGATTAAAGACCAAGAACAGGATCACAGTTAGTTCTTCTTTCTGTCTCTACTTGCTTTCCCCAACTCTGAGGAAAGGAAGCCCCATCCCCAGCTGGAAGGCCTTATGGGGAGTAAAGACAAAAGAACCTGCCAGTACTTTCCTCCCTGCAGACATTTTTTCTACAGGTTTTCCTGCTCACCTGCTGCTGCTGACTCAGTGTTTGTGCTGAATCAGGATGACAGGGCCCTGCACAATAAATTGATGATATGAGATGACCAGAGATAGGTCCTCTTCAATAGAATGTCTATATATACCTATACTAAAAAGTGGTTTAATGAAAACAGAAATGGATGCTGACTCCACAATTTCACAAAAGCTCCTTTTTCTCACTTACCTGCATGAAAAGCCTTTGGAGGTATGAAATGTAAATCTAAACACAGTGGCACCTAGCCAAAGGCTCCAGAATTTGCCATTACTACTTATGTTACTCAGTGTCAAAACACAAAATAACTTCCATCTAATGTTAGCTGAAGGCAACCATTTTTATAACACTTCTCTATATTGTTTCTAGTTCATCTTCAAAGCTCAGGTCCTTTTGTCCTTCCACTGTACAAGTCTGGAACAATCCTTTTCTTTAACGCTGAGGTTTGGTTTCATTTATCACACACCACTGCAGAGAAATCAGCATTTCATCTCTCCCCAGGCAGAAACATGCTGATATAGCTTGTTGCCTTTTTCCCAACCTGGAAATGAAACTCGGGATAATTTTAGTAAGGAGGTAATATAAGAGCGGATCTTCATTTGAAGGCCTTCAGGGACAGTTACGGAAAGATGTCCACAAAAGCCCACCCCTCCAGGGGTGCGTACATTTTTATAGGTTTTAGAAAATCCGCATAACTGATAAAAAGCACCAGTTAGGAGGACAAGTGGTGATGCAATTCTCCCCCCCCCGAGGTCAAGCCCCTTCTCTGGAGTCCCCCCCTCGGCACTCGCTGTGCTTTGTCCATGAAAATGTATCTCGAAGAGTTGTTCTCGGCCTTGGTTCCCGGGAAGAACCAAGATAGCACTGGGGCCTTGTATCCCCCTGGGGCTTGGAGCTCTGGAATTTGTTTTGTCTTTCTTCCTAGGGAAAGGCCATGGAAAAGTACTGAGAAACCTAGCCACTAACACAATAGGCTGCAGAGCTACAATTATATGTGTGAAAATACAGAGAACATAGAAAAGAAAACAAGGCAAAAACCAAACGGCATCAGCTGAATCATTCATGTGAGGCAAAATGGTCCTTAAACACACAGTAGCTGTGGCAGGTGCAAGGGACAGTGTGGGCTGTGGATGTGGGTCTTCTTTGTCCAGCCATTCCTAAAAAGCAGCACCAGGCATAAGAGAGGGAAGAGCTGTATTTCTTCTGCCTTTCCATGAAGGGGAGGAAGAGCTTTGTCAGAAAGAGAAAATAACCTGCAATGTGGAAATCTGCTATAACTTACTATGTCCTCTCCATTTCTGTCTCAAGTAGGTAAAGGTGCATGATGTTGGATTGTCAGAGACTGAAAACATTT